>JAKTXL010000032.1:34494-131876 GCA_030582535.1 Insectozyma bohioensis | reverse complement strand
ATACTACTACATGGACAAGAACTGATGAATTAGGTAGTGAAATAACAGAAAGTGGCATTGTTTCTGAATCAGGAGCATTTATTACTACATTAAATACATTTCCACAAATTACACCAACTCATTACACAACTACTTGGACTAGAACTGACGACTTAGGTAGTGAAATAACAGAAAGTGGTGTTGTTTCTGAATCTGGTGCATTTGTTACTACATTAAATACATTTCCACAAATAACTCCAACTCATTACACAACTACTTGGACTAGAACTGACGACTTAGGTAGTGAAATAACAGAAAGTGGTGTTGTTTCTGAATCTGGTGCATTTGTTACTACATTAAATACATTTCCACAAATAACTCCAACTCATTATACTACTACATGGACAAGAACTGATGAATTAGGTGGTGAAATAACAGAAAGTGGTGTTGTTTCTGAATCGGGTGCTTTTACAACAACTTTAGCTACTTTTTCTGAATTGTTTGAAACGATTGAAGAAACTTCAACTGATATTGAAACATTTTCAACCGAAATAATTGAATCAGAAACATTATATGAAACTATAAATCCAACTGAAACTCCTACTGAATTAAATCCATTAGAAACAACTTTTGAAAATTCATTAGAAACCGTTGCAATTGAAACATTATCTGAAGAAATCATTGTTGAAGAATCAGAATCAATTACATATCCTGAAGAAACAGTTATTAATGAGATTGAATCATCAACCGAATACATTGCATCAATAGAGACTTTAACTGAAAATATTTCACCAATAGAAACATTAATTGAATCTGGATTAGTCGAAGAAACATTCACCAATAATTTTGAAATATCAATTGAAACGGTTTCACCAGAAGAAACCTCATTAATAGAGACTGAAAAAGTGGAAGAAACAATTATTCCTGAAATTGAAAGTTCAACTGAATATGAAGAAACATCTACTTATGGGATGGAAACTTCAACTAAGTTTGTTTCACCAATAGAAACTTCAATTGTATCAGAATCAGCTGAAGAAACATTTATTAATGAAATTGAAACATCAACCGAATATAGTTCAGTAATCGAAACATCAATCGAATCAGAATTAGTAGAAGAAACAATTCATGAAACTTCAACTGAACTTCCAATACCAATAGAAACTTCCATTGAATCTAAAACTACTTCAGAAACATTTATAGATGTTAAAGAATCATCAATTGAAACTGAAATTGCAGAAGAAACAATGGAACCAGAGCTAGAAGAATCTACATTTATTAACGATATTGAAACTTTAACTGAATATAGTTCATTAACGGAAACGTCACTTCAAACTGAAATAACAGATGAAACATTTATTCATGAAATTGAAACTTTAACAGAATATTCTTCATCGGTAGAAACATCAAATGAATATGAAATAGCAGAATCTACATTTACTTCAAATATTGAAAGTTCAACCGAATCTATTTCATCAATGAAAGCATCGATTGAAACTGAAGTGGCAGAGGAAACAATTGATTCTGAATTGGTAGAAGAAACATTTATTAATGAAACTTCAACTGAATATACTTTCCAAATAGAAACAGCTGAACCATCTAAAACCACAAATGGAAATGAGTTATCGAAAGAAACTTCAATTGAATATCAAATACCTGAAAGTCAATCCTCAGAAGGAGAAACATCAATTGAATCAATGAGAACCACAGATGAATTATCAGAAACTACAAAAGTAATAGAAACTTCAATTGAATATAAAATACCTGAAGAAACATTCACATATGAGATAGAAAGTTCAACTAAATATGTTTTACCAACAGAAACTTCAAATGAAAATGTATCAAAAGAAACTTCTTCACATGAATTGGATACTGAATCTATAGAAGAAACGATAACTTTAACAGAAGTTGAATTGTCAGAACCAACATCCATTAATGAAACAAAAAGTTTAACTGAAGAAGAAATATTTACTACAGAAATTGAAACATCATCAGAAGAAGAGTTATTTAAAGAGCTGAGTACTTTACCTAAATATCCTTCAGAAGAAACATTAATTGAAGAATTTGAAACAACAAGTTACTATTTATCATCACAAGAAACTTTTACTAAAGATATAATATCTGAAACACCAATTGCAGATGTATCATCAATTGAAATTCAAAAAGAAGCAGTAACCTCAAGTAATTTTGCAACAACTACAAGTGAATATTCATCTGAAGAAACAGATGTAGGAAAAGCAGAAACCACAAGTGAATACGTATCATATGAAGGAACAGAAACCTTAGTTGAACTAACAAGTAAAACAAAACCTACACCATCTGATGGAAGTTCTATTGACTACATCTCATCTGAAGAATCATCAACTATATTATCAGAAGTAGAATCAGTTAACCAACCTACAGATACAGGAATGTCAACAAAAGAATATCAATCATCTTCAAAAACATCAATTGAACATACATTAACAAAAGAAACAAACTCAATTGAAGAGTCAATTACATCACAATCATCAATTGATTATTTATCAACTGAAGGACCTTCAACTCATAAAAGTGCTGTTGAGAGTTCAGTAACAGATTTTGATTCAGAAAAGATATCAACAAGAGTATCTTCAAAAATATCTAGTATTGAAAAGGAAGCATCTTTTACTCAAACAAAATCGGTAGAATCAAGTGAAACAACAATTACATCTACTATTATTACTTCTGTTACTGATGCGAAAGAAACATTAGAAGCTGTACAAAAATCATCTGTTTCAGAACTGGAATCAAGATCAAGTGTTTCACAAGAACTTTCAAGTCAAAGAAATGTTAAAACTCATACTACCAATTCATTTACTGAAGAGGTTTATACTAAGACTAGAACTATAGGCACTTTATTAACTTCATTGGTTACAACTCAACCAGTATCTTCCTTTGTTGAAACTACTAAAGTAATTAATGAAAAATCAATTGAAACAAAATCTTTTGATAATTCTTCAGAAGGGTCATCAAATAAACCGATTACTTCAACTGCTTCTGTTACAACTGAAGCAAATAAATTAAATCAAGATTCTGGTTATGGAAGTAGTAGTTCAATTATTTTTCAATCTAGTGATTCATACCATGGGATAATACCAGATCAAACCATAAATGGTGCAAGTTCTAAATTTGTTGGAAAACTTGCTGGTATATTTGGGGTTGTAATGATTTTGTTTTAGTAATATCGATGTTTGTTTTTAGGCTTTGTAAGTGTAAGTTAGTATATTTTAAGCTCTTATATATTTTAATGAATTAATAATTATTCAATAGATCTATTAGTAATTCTGTCGATTATTAAAACTCATATTAATTAAATATTTCTATATTTAGAATCGTAATTACAAGAGACTATATAATATTTGGTAGACTAAATTTGAAATAATAAGGATAAGATTTTACTTTTTATCTTTTATTCTTTTATATTCCAAACTTTCTAGAAATTCGATGAGTTGTGGGGATTTTTGTCTACTGGTAGCGACACTGATAATATAAAATATTTTGGAAAGGAAAGAAAAAAAAAAAAATTTTGAAAAACTTTAATTTTAACAAGGATCAACATTAAGAAGAAGACAATGATTAGATATTCAATTCGTCCCATTAGAAGATTTTCAACTTTATTAAACAAAGATATTAATAAATTATCCGTTAAAGATTTACAACATTCATCAATTAATCAAAATGATGATAATGGAAGAATATCATTAATTAAAAATTTAAATGAATCAAATAATCAAAATCAAAATGAATTATATAATCATCTTATACCTGATTTTTCATCATATTTTAAATTGGGTAACTTAAAATTAAATGAAGAATTATTAAAACGTTATTTAGATATAAATCCTGGTAGAGTTCATTCTACTTGGGAATTATTTAATAAACATGCCAATAATGTAAATAATCAATTAGTTCAACATGTATTTGAAAAATTATCAAAAGATAAAGATATTCATGATTTAATTCAATTAAAACAAAAATATTCAGATTATAAATATAGTATTGATAATTTAGTTCAAGAATTAATTGATACTGAAGATTATGAACTGATTAAAGAAATATCTGAATATTATCCAATTGATTTAAATAATTTGAAAAAAAATTTAAATACAATTACTGGACAATTTGCATTTATTGAATTTTTTAAAAATGAATTTGGTAAAGAAAAAATTGAATCTTGGGTATATACAGCAATTTTAAATTTAATTAATTTTAATAATGAATCATTACAAGAACTTTATAAAACTCAATTTAATACTAATATTCCTGATTTAAATGATGAAATTTTAAATTATGTAAATGAAAATAAATTAGATTTAGAACAAAATGAATTAGGTTTAAGAAAATCAATAATTAAAGTATATGGAACAATTCAAAATAATATACATAAAGTTTTGGAAAAAAATGAATTATATGATCATAAAGCACAATATGGAATTGATAATGTTAAAATAACAATTTGTAATGTTCTTGCATATCAAGCTATAAAACAAAATAATGAAAATTATCAACAAATGGTTGAAACTTTAGTACCAACTTCAATAACAGTTTCATTATTACAAACTTTAATATTATTAAAAACTAGTTTTGATCCAAATGAAGGATTAAAATTATATAATGAATATATAACTCAAGTTTCATCTAATTTAAATGAAATAACAAATTATTCACCAAAAGGTTTATTAACAGAAAGTTTAATTTTAGGTTATTTATTTAATAATGATAGAAATTTTGCACATTTAATATTTGAAAAAGCAATTGAAAATAAAACTATATTAAATGAATCTGAAATTTCAAATATTAAAAAATATTTTAAAAAATTTAGTGATAGTTTTATTAAAGATGAAAGTTGGGAATTAGCTAAACCTAAATTTGAATTAGTCATTTTAAATTATCTTAAAGATATTGATACAATAAATTTTTCTCAAATACCCAATATTGAATAAATGAAAATGATGACTAAATGAAAAGAAAGTTTATCTCTTTGTATATATTTAATTAATATATGTAGTGCTACCAAATGAATACTAACCAATTTGAGTAAATTAAGCGCAAGTATGTAAGTAGAATGATAACGTGGTCGTGCGATTTGGTGGTTAAAATTTTTCTTTTTTTAGTTTGCCGCGCTGACTCACTCTTAGTATTTGTTTCAACTATGACTGAATAGAAAAGAAAGAAGAACGATTACATAATTTCTTACCTAATTTAAATATGATGATAATCGATTAGAAAAATAAATTATAAATATTTTTCAAATTTTCCACTTTTCAAAAATTTTTATTTTCCTTTTTCTCTTCTTTTTTTTTTAAATTATTATTTATAACAAACAACAATATCATAAAATAAACATGTCTGAACCAGTTATTCTCCATTTAAGAGCTGAAACTAAACCTTTAGAAGCAAGAGCTGCTTTAACTCCAACTACTACTAAACAATTACTTGATGCTGGCTTTAAAGTATATGTTGAAGAAAGTTCTCAATCCACATTCAATTCAAAAGAATATGAAGAAGTTGGTGCTATTATAGTTCCAGAAGGTTCATGGAAAGAAGCTCCAAAAGATAGAATTATATTTGGTTTAAAAGAATTACCAGAAAATGAAACTTTCCCATTAATACATGAACATATTCAATTTGCTCATTGTTATAAAGATCAAGCTGGTTGGGAAAATGTTTTAGGTAGATTTCCAGCTGGTAAAGGTACTTTATATGATTTAGAATTTTTAGAAAATGATCAAGGTAGAAGAGTTGCTGCTTTTGGTTTTTATGCTGGATTTGCTGGTGCAGCAATTGGTGTTTTAGATTGGTCATTTAAACAATTACATTCAGATGATGAAAATTTACCAGGTGTTACACCATATCCAAATGAAGATGAATTAATTTCAGATGTTAAATTACAATTGACTAAAGCTTTAGAAAAAACTGGTGGTAAATATCCAACTTGTTTGGTTATTGGTGCTTTAGGTAGATGTGGTTCAGGTGCAATTGATTTTTTCAAAAAAGTTGGTATTCCAGATGAAAATATAGTTAAATGGGATATGCAAGAAACTGCTAAAGGTGGTCCATTTAAAGAAATTGTTGAACTGGATATTTTTATAAATTGTATTTATTTATCAAAACCAATACCCCCATTTATTGATTTTGAAAGTTTAAATGTTGATGATAGAAAATTAAGAACTATTGTTGATGTATCTGCTGATACTACTAATCCACATAATCCAATTCCAGTTTATGAAATTGCAACTGTTTTTAATGATCCAACAGTTCCTGTTAAAACTTCAAAAGGTCCAAAATTGTCTGTTTGTTCAATTGATCATTTACCTTCTTTATTGCCAAGAGAAGCTTCAGAATTTTTTTCAAAAGATTTAATGCCTTCTTTGTTAGCATTACCTCAAAGAGATACTTCACCTGTTTGGGTTAGAGCAAAACAATTATTTGATAAAAACGTTGCAAGATTAGATTAAAATTTTTTAAAACTTGTTTTTCTTTAATAATTTATATATAAGTACATATTTTTCTTTTATTATTCTAATGTTATATCTATTTTTCTTTTCTTATCTTTATTATTCTTTTTAGATTTTTTACCTCTTTTCTTTTTACCTTCCATAATCTTTTTAATTTCTTCACCATCAGTTTCATATTCTGATTCACTTACATCTATATCATTATTACCATTTTTATTAAATTCTTCTAATGAATTGAATCTTCTTTTCATAGAATCTATTTTTTCAATATGTTCAGAACTTGTAATTACACAATTTAATCTTTCACCAGTATCATAAACAGCAATTTGATCTTTTAAATTTAAATTCCAAATAACTATTTTACCATCTGAACTAATTGAAGTTAAATATGGAATATTTTCAGTTTCTTGTTCATCTTGATAAAACGATATACCTTTAATACGATTAACATGTCCCATTAATTCAAAATTTGATTTAATTTCTTCAGGTTTTGCATCCCAAATTTTATCTTCTGTATCTTCATTATTAATAGTTGATAAAATATCTTCATTAAAATCATAAAATTCAATTGCACCATTATTTAATCCACAACATAACCATTCTTTGTTATTAAATTTTAAAATTTCCATACACATTAAAGTTTTATTAAATTTTATTTTTTTAATAATTTTAGCTGATGAAGTTTTATATAATAATATTTGATTTAATAAACCAACTAAAAAATAATTCCCATCAATTGACCATTTAACAAATTCTCCCAGTTGACCTAAATGATCTTTACCTTTAATTTTTAATATAGCAGCTTTTTTAGCTGTCATTAAATTCCATAATCTAATAGTTTGATCTTGTGATACTGATATAGCAACTTTCCCACTTGGATGAATACTTAAATCATTAATTTTTTTTGTATGACCTTTTAAATTACCAAATATTTCCCAATCTTTAGTTCTCCATATAATTATTTTTCCATCTTCTGAACCTGATAATAACCATTTACCTGATTTTTCAATTTCTCCAGTTGTTTCATTTTTTTCATTACTAAATTTTAATGTTGTTACAGTACCTTGATGACTTAATAAAGTACCTAATTCTTTTCTTTTTTGTAAATCATAAACTCTAATATGTTCATCATTTGATCCCGTAACTAAATATCTTTTAGCTAAATCAATTGATTTTATAGATAATGCATGAGCTTGAAAATGGAAAATTGGTTGAAATAATGGATCTTTGACATTGGTTGGATCAATTATAACTGATAAACATAATAAATTATGTTCATATGATCCAACAAATATTCTAAATTGAACTGTTGATGTAGTAGTTGATTTTGGTAGAAGTTCAATTGTTTGACTTGTGGAACTTCCTTTAATAGCTGATTTTAATTCTTTTGATGATGATGATGATGATACTTCTGTATCTATTGGTTTAGCATCTTGGGAAACTACTTTAACTTGTTTCTTTTTAGCCATTTTTTTATTTTGTCTAGTAGTGATTTGAAAAATAAAATATGAGATGAGTAGATTTTTTTTTTTTTTTAACAATTTTGATAGAAGTTTTGAAAGAGAGAGAGAGAAAATCAAAAATCAAAAATCAAAATAAATCAAAAAATTCTTGCAACACGTACATATCAAATCAAGAATTCATCGACATTAAGGACTAATAAATCATGGTTCAGAATCAAAAGACACCAACTCAACATAATTCAACATTATATATATCACCAATGATAAATAAAAAGAATGAAATCTTTATAACACCACCAAATCCAACAAATTCAAAGAATGCAACAGTTAATAATAATAATCAAAAATTATTTGAAACACCCAATTCTTCAAATAAATCATCATTTTTTAATTTAGATAGAACTTCAAATCATCCTCATGATACAAATTCTTTAAAAAATAATTCAATAATAGATCCTTTAACACCAGTTGAAAAATTAAGATTATGGAGACATGATTCAATTATGCAACATCAATTAAAAACAGCTGAATTTATAGGTGATAAAATTCTTCAATTAACTCAAGATCCAAATGATGCATTTTGGTTAAGTCAAGTATATTTTATGCAAGGAAATTATTTACGTAGTAAACAATTAATTTTAAATAATTCAAATTTTGAAAAAAGTATTAGTTGTAGATATGTTGCAGCTTATAGTTTAATTAAATTGGAAATGTGGGATGATGCATTAGATTTAATAGGTGAAGAAAATCCATTTAAAAAAGATGAAAAATTAAGATTTAGTAATAGTAATAATACGAATAATCATAGTAATTCTAATAATAATAATAATAATGAAGATGATGGTGGAATAAAATTGGAAAGTTCAATGTGTTATTTAAGGGGAATGATCTATTCAAATCTTAATAATTATGAACGAGCTAAAGAATGTTATAAAGAAGCATTATTAGTTGATGTTAAATGTTTTGAAGCATTTAATGAATTAATAAATAATAATTTAATGTCACCATTAGAAGAATGGCAATTTATAATTTCATTAAATTATAGAGAATTAGATTCAAATGATGAATTAATTAAATTATTATATATAACAAGATTAAATAAATATTTATTTATTGAAAAATTTAAAGAAAGTGAACATATATTGGATGAAGAATATGATTTAAAAGATAATTGTGATTTAATGTTGAGTAAAGCAGATTATTATTATTTACAATGTAATTTTGATAAATGTTTAAATATATGTGAAAAAATTTTAATTAAAGATCAATATAATTTTAATATTATACCAAATTATTTAAGTTGTTTATATGAATTAAATGGGAAAAATAAATTATTTTTAAAAGCTCATCAATTAGCTGAACAACATCCAACAAATCCTGTTACATGGTTAGCTATAGGTACATATTATTTATCAATAAATAATATAATGGAAGCAAGAAAATTTTTTAGTAAAGCAACTATTTTAAATTCAAATTTTGGTCAAGCATGGATTGGATTTGCTCATACATTTGCAGCAGAAGGAGAACATGAACAAGCTATAAGTGCATATGCTTTTGCAGCTAGATTATTTCCAGGAACTCATTTACCGAATTTATTTTTAGGTATGCAACATTTACAAATGAATAATTTAAATTTATCAGAAGAATATTTATTAGCTTCTTATCAAATTTGTAATAGTGATCCATTATTATTAAATGAATTAGGTGTTATAAATTTTCATAAACAAAATTTTGAAAAAGCAGAAATATTTTTTCAAGAAGCTTTAAATTCATCAAAATATTTAAATTCAGATTCTAAAACTTGGATTTCAATTCATGCAAATTTAGGTCATGTTTATAGAAAATCAAATCAACCTTATAAAGCATTAGAATGTTTTAATCAAGTATTAAAAATAAGTAATAAAAATGATGCAAATATATTATCAGCAATTGGATTAATACATTTAAAATTGGGTAATTATTTTAAAGCAATAGATATTTTACATGATGCATTAGCAATATCACCATTAGATCCAGTAGCTAGTGATTTGTTAAAAAGAGCTTTGGAAGCAAATAAAGAAAATAATTTTGATTTTTTTGAAAAAATTGAAAATTTACAATTAAATCATCAACAACAACAACAATCAATAGAAAAGCAAACACAATCTCAATCTCAATCTCAATCTCAATCTCAATCTCAATCTCAATCTCAAACATCTCAACAATCATCAACAATACCCAAAAAATATTCAAAATTTCTTACACCATTGAAAAGTAGGAAAGTTAAAAATGAAGAGCAACAAGAGAAATTAAAACAAAGTCAAGATCAAGAAAGTGGAAGTAAAAATGTAGATGATGTAACATTATTAGCTGAAAGTTTACAAAGAGGTGAACCATCAAGTGAAGAAGATGATGATGATGATGAAATTATGGATATTGAAAGTGATTGAAAAAAAAAAAAAATAGATATCAATTGATAGAAAATGGGTTACAAAAGGTAATTGATAATGATGTAATTTAAATGATTAATGATCATGATAACTTTTGGAAAAAAATATTATTATTTTAGTTAAAAGGTTATGAAATAGATAAGGTACCAAGAACAAGAAGAAGAAAAGTAGAACAAGGTACTATTATAATTTTGTGTATTATTTTTTTTTATTTTAAATTTTTGATAGTTTGGAATTTTTTGGAATCTTTCTCGGAAACAAATCGGTTATTGGATAAATATATAAAATGTATATGTATTCCTCGTTCTTAGAATTTCTTGTAAAAGAAGGTAACACAACCACCACAATATATATATATATTCTAATAATAAAATCATTTGATGATGGTTTTATCGATTTTATCGTCTAATTTTATTTAATGTATAATTTTCTAAATTTATTTATAATGAACTAAATCAGGAAATTTTTTTAGTTTAGTTGTTTACATTAAAAAAAAAAGATAAACAAATCAAAAAAAATAAACAATAGTTTCAAAATTTTACGAGGCGTTGTATGCAGTATTTACGTAATTAATCAAGTTTATTTTAAAACAATTTGTCAAATAGTTCTGATAGAAAAGGTTATGCAAATTAGAAATGGGGTAAATTAAAACAAGAAAAAAAAACAACATAGATACATACATACCGCTGATCCATATCATATCATATGTAAGTAACTAACTGTTAACTAGACGATATATATTATTTCTATTATATGTTTATATGTAGAAATTCGTAAGATAATGTTTAATTTTTTTTTTTTTTTTTCTGCTAAATTTTTTGCATTATCGTTTATTTTTTTTTTAATTGTTTTGTTTACATTATTTCATTTAGTCAAAAGAAAGTAAATATATGTGTTGACTATTCGATATTAAAATTAAATAATGATATATATATATATTGGGGGAGTAAGTTTGAATTCATTCAATGGAGTTAAAATTTTTTTAAGGATATAAATAAATTAATTTAAAAAAATAAAAAGTATAAACCACCAATAACCCCCCAAAAAATAAAAAAATTAAAAAAAAAAAAATAAAAAAATTAATTAGAGAAAGGTCAATTTTGAAAAAAGATTAAAAGATTAAAAGTTTAATTTTTTTAGAAACTTTAATCTTAAACATTTAGTATCATCATTTGAATATGCAATTATAAAGACATGGTGAAAAAAGTAAATATGGCAAAAAAGATCTTTTTTGCCTAATTGATTCAATTTTCTGATTTTTTTTTTTTTTACATGTATGTTAGTTTTCAATTTAACATTCCAGTTTTAAAAAAATATGAAACTTCAATTGTACCTAAATTGATAATAGATAGATACATAGATCTAATAGAATGTTAATGTTAATAATATACATAAATTATGTATATATATTGTTTAAACTTTATAGTTAAGGTTTATATTATTTTCAACCTTTTTATAGAGAGATGAGTTGAAGGGGGAAAGGGAGGGGGGTGGACAGCTTTATTATAGAAAGGGTTCATTCATTGTCTTATAAAATTACAAAATTGAATTAAACAATTGAGACAAAAAAAAAAAACCATTACTTTGAATTATAATTCTATTGTTTGATTTATAAAATTAAATTATTAATAAATAAATTCATTTTATTAATTTTGTCATTTGTGTAATTTTCTTTTTACTTTTTTCTTCTTTTTCTTTCAATAACATTTTTAATTAAAATTTTAATTTTAATTTTAATTTTAATTTTCAAAATCAGGAAAACTGGAAAAAATTTTTGATATAAATATTTCAATAAATTTCGATTATTTTTTTATCTCCTATTTTTTGGATATCTTTTTTAATTTTCTTTCCTACTTCGGTGAAAAAAAAAAAATATTTAAAACACGGTTCTCTTCTCTTCAGGGGAATACTAAATAATACCAAATAATAATAATTATCATCATCATCAACATCATCTACATTATATCAACATTTACTATAATATATAAATATAATATAAAATATTATAAAAATCAGTCGATTCAAGTAAGAAGAAAATAAAAATAAATCTAAATATAATTATTTTGCATCATTCAAATCAGAAATCAAATCAAAGTCAAATCCCAAAAGAGACACAACAGAAAAAAAGACATAGAAAAAAAGAGACAACATTTTTTAGAAAAGTTTCAACTGACAACCAAACTCAAACTCAAAACCATAACAACAACAACAACAACTACTACAACTACAACTTAATAGTCATCATATATAATTACTAATTATAATATTCAATTGTTATTGTTATTGTCTTTTCTATCTTTCTTTTACGATATTTTACAACTTGACAACAACAACAACTACTACTAATTGTTCTATTTTTTAACTTGTCAACCGAAATTACATCACAACTACAACTACAATTTTTCCCCCACTTAAAAAAATTTATTTAATGAATATTTAATCCAATTGATTTGCCCTTTTGTTTAAAAATTGTTTCATAATTTTATAACAACAACAACAACTTCATCAACTCATCTTCATCTTATAATTTTGTTTTAATTTAACAAAACTTTGTCATTTAAATAACTTCATATTTTCATATTCATTTTTTCATTTTCATTTCATTTCTCAGTCATTTTTTTTAATTTCATTTTCTTTTTTTTACTACCTTTTTTTTTAATTCATTATTAATTTTATACTTAATTTTAAAGGACTATTTTAAAACTTAAAAACATTCATTCATTCTATTCATTTATTCATTCTATTCATTAATTTATTCATTTAACTAATAAAACTAATTTTAGCATACTTTTTTAATTCATTCATTTGCATTTTCATTAAAATAATAAACAAATCAAAATAATACAAAAAAATGACTAATCAAACTATAACAACAACAACTGCCACTAATTCCACGACGTCGTCAAACCCAATACCATCTACAATAAATAATATACCAACGTCATTATCTTCATATCATCATTCATCTTCAAATTCTTCATCTTCTTCACCACCACCTACTGCCATCCCAACTGCATCACAACAAACTTCCACAACTTCCCCATCTAATTCTTCTGCATTACCAAAAGATTCAAAAATTTTATGTATAAATTTTAATCAAGATCAAGGATGTTTTGCTGTTGGTCATGAACAAGGTTTCTTAGTTTATAATTCAAATCCAATAGAATTAAGAGTTAAACGAAATTTTAATAATCATAATACAAACAATAATAACCTTTCAATTAATGAATATACAAGAAGTAATAGTACTGGAAGTAATGAATCTTCAAATTCATTAATTAATGGTTCAGGTATTGGTCATATAACTATGTTACATCGTACAAATTATTTAGCATTAATAGGGGGAGGTATAAATCCAAAATTTCCTTTAAATAAATTAATTATATGGGATGATTTAAAAAGGAAAACTTCATTAAGTTTAGAATTTTCTCAACCAATTTTAAATGCATTATTATCAAGAATTAGAATTATAATTGTTTTATCAAATCAAATAATTGTTTATGGATTTCTGGCTCCACCAAAAAAAATTATTACTTATGAAACAACAAATAATCAATTTGGTTTAGCTGATATATCTGTTACTAGTAGTAATAATGGTTTACCAAATAATTTAAATAATAATGAAGTTTCAAGTACTTTAGCATTTCCTGGTAGATCTACAGGACAAATTCAAATTGTTGATATTGGTAATGGTACCAATGGAAGTTCTTCTTCTTCTTCTTCTAATAAAACAGTTGTTAATATAATAAAAGCTCATAAATCAACTATAAGAAATCTTTGTCTTAATAAATCAGGTACATTAATTGCTAGTGCATCAATATTAGGTACAATTATTCGTATTCATTCAACAAGAACAACAAGTTTATTATATGAATTTAGAAGAGGTATTGATAAAGCAATTATAACATCAATGAAATTTAATAATGATGATACAAAATTAGCTGTATTATCAGATAAAAATACTTTACATATATTCAATATTGGTAATAGTAATAATGAAGATTCTGGTCATGGTAATGGAATTAATAATAATAGACAACATTTTTTAAATAAAATTCCTTATTTACCTCAATATTTTAAAAGTACTTGGAGTTTTGTAAGTATTAATACTAATAAATATCATGAAAATAATTTTGAAATGGATGAAGGTATATTAGGTTGGAGTAATAATGATTCTATAATAATTGTTTGGAAAATTAAAAGAATTTGGGAAAAATATGAAATTATTGAAATTAATGAAGGTGATTCAATAAATTGGGATATTATTCGAGTTAGTTGGAAAAGTCTTGATAATAATTAAAAGACTTCTGGTGGTGGTTCTATCTTTTTTTTTTTAATTTTTTTTTTCTTTTTTTGGTTTGTGATAATTTGTGGGTATTATAATTTTAAATGTGATTTGTATATTTTTATTTATTTATATATATATATATATATTAACTAATTGGTATATCTCTATCTATTTTCTATTTACAATAATTCACAAATTAAAGGTTGATAAAACATTTTTTCAATTTTATCAGATTTTTGTTGTAATAAATCCCATTTTTTACCATGAAAATTACGAATAAATTTTTGAGCAGTTTTCATATTTTTAAAATTAATTAAATAAATATTAAATTCAGATTTTATATCAGATATTAAAATTTTATAAGGTTCTAACTCATTTAATTGATAATTCCATAACCATTTATTAAATGAAGATTTTTTTAAACCAAAAGGTAAATTTTTAACAATAACTGAACAATTTCTATTTTTACCATTTGTTAAATTTAATAATAATTTATAATTAGTAAAAGGTTCATAAAAATTATTAATATTATTAAAAGGTTCATCAATTGATAAAATTGAATCAATTAATTCTGTCTTATTAAAAGGTGATGATAATTTAATTAATAAATCTCTATTAATATATTCAAATTCAAAATTTAATTCAATACCATTAATTAATTTATTTTTAGTTTCTAAATTATAAATACATGAATTTAATAAATTATTAAAAATTAAATAATATTTATTATTAAATTCAAATTTATGATTTCTTTCTTTTATAATTTCAAAATCTAATTCTTTTAAATCAAAATTATATTTTAAATCTTTATATTTTGGAAATATATTTATAAAATCATCTTTTATTAAAAAAGAATTTGTTGTTTTAAATGAAATTATATTTGTTTGATATTTTGGAAATGCTGCTAATAATGCATCTTTTAATGGTAATTTATTTGAACTAAATGGTCTTGATATAATTGATGATGATGATGATGATTCTTCTCCTTCAATTACTGGTATTGTTGATATTTCTTCATATAAATGTCTTGTTAATTTTGGTATTGTGTTCTGTATTTTGGGAGCTGTTGATGAATATAGTAGATTCATTAACTTTTTAGATGCAGTTGTAGTTGACATTTTTTGTATATTATTAGTTTGAATAAATAAGAAAACCTAAATCTGATATTGGAGATTTTTTTTTAGCGTGAAAGTTTTTTTATTTTTTTTTTTTTGCTTCCTTCGTTATTTGGTTCTCGATAAATAATGTTATACGTTAAAACTATATAACGAGTGGCTTAATTATATATAGAAACTTTATGACCTCATCTCTTCTTTCGGATATAAAATCTATATAAGAAATAGTTGATTGATATAAGATAAATATCTTTTATAGGTTCATCTGATCTACTAAGATATGAATCTTCTATCCAAGGTGTGTTAATAGTGTAGTTATTGTCGCAAATCCTACTTTTGGGACATTGAAAATGGAAATATGACAATGAAAATGAAAATGAGCCAAACCCAAAAACAAAAAAAAAAGAAAAAAAAAAATTTAAAAAAAAAAAAAATGAAACAATTAATTTTTACATTCATTTATAAATCATTTACATTACTATTAGTTACCAAACTCACTCCTTAGTATCAATAGGATCATCAACAACAATACCAACCCTAGTTTTAGAGATCATATATAAATATATCATACCATATATAGTTCGATAAATCCATCCCACCCCCCACATATACATCAAATAGACAGCAGTTTTTTTTTGTTTGTTGCCACTATAAAAAAAAAGAGTTTGATTTAACTACTACTACAAAATAACTACTAATTAATTTAGTTAGTTAGTAATCTTTTTTTTTTTTTTTCATCTTCTTGTACATACAATTATTTTTTACTTTTTTATTTTCCCCCGAACCAATCATTTCATAATTTACCATAATTTAATTTACATTTATCAACTACTAAATTTGTATATAGTTACCTTAAAATTACCCATCTTGTTCATATTTTTAAAGAAAAAACATTTGTTTATATTATCAAAACATTCAAACTGACATCATAAGTTAATACTATTCACCCACGTTTCAAAATTTACTTTTTTTTTCATTTTCACTTTAAAATTTGATTAAACTTCCTATATTAGTTTTATATTAATATTAAATAATCAAATAACATTATTATAAAAAAAACGATATTTCAAAAAAAAAAAAAAAAGAGAGATGCCTTCCGAAACTATTTGGTCTAGTGGAAATAATTCACCGATTCAAACAAATCCACTGTTAAGTTCTACTTCAACTACTACTACAACTACTCATCCCCAATATAGATCTTTAGTAGATCAAGTTGATCCAGAAGTTGCAAAATTATTAGCAAGTTCAGCTGCTGCATTAGAACCTTTAAGTACAAGTAATGAACATAGATTTTCATTTAATGAAGGTAGTGATATTGATCCAGTTGCAGCTGGTGATTTTTTTAATTTTAAAAGAGGTACATTATCTGCAATAACTGCACCTGCTGGAAATAATAATAATAATAATAATAGCAATAGTAATAATGGAGGAAATAATCAACGAATGAATTTTGGTACTGCTTCAATTGGTGGAGGTATAACTAGTAGACATCCACCACAAGATTCATTTTTACAAAAATTTTCAAGTGTTGCTGATGCAACTAGAGAAATTGAATTTGGAAAATTATCTTTAGAATCAAATAATTCAAGAAGAACAAGTTTTAATAATGATATTAAATCAATTGGTGTTTATAATAATAATTCTCATCCTGGTTCTTTAAATGAAAATTTAAATATGCCAGCTCCAAGAAGTTCAAGACATCAATCAATTAGTGAAAAAATTGATAATTATAATAATAATTCTCCAATTCAAGCAAGTGCTACTTTATCAATTAATTCTGATTTAAATTCAGATGGTGGTAATAATAATGTTCAACAATCACAAAATTCTCATGCTCCACAAAGTTTTTGGAATCCAGCTACTGCTACATCTTTTACACCTGCAGCTTCAAATAATAATGGAACTTATTTTATGGATAATGGATTACCTGTACCACCACCACCACCTTCACATCCATTTTTACAAGGATTTTATAGAAATGGACAAAATTTACCACCAATTAGTCCTCCTCCATTTATGATTCCATCACCTCCACCTCCACAATTTATGGATCCTGGATTATTTAATATGATGTATGGACATTTTCCAACTGATCAACAACAACAACAGCCACAACAACAAGGTCAACAACCATCATCTTCATCTACAAAATCAGAAGGTACTGAAGAAAATGATAATAGTGATAAAAATAATGATAAAGATAAAGATGCATCTAAAAAAGAAAATGGTCCTCATGGTCCAATAGGTGTTGGTTTAATGAATCGTCAATTTTCACCACCATCATTTATGTTTCCTCAATTTAATCCTTATGCTATGTATCAAAATTCACCTCCATTAGCTCCACCTCCACCAGAGGCTTTACGTGCTATGTCACCACCTCCACCAGGTGTTGCATTACCACCACCAATGACTATGACAGGATCACCACCAATTCTTTTACAACCAACATCATCAAAAGATAATTCAAATGGTGGTAATAATAATAATAATGGATCTAAAAGAAAACAAAATAATGGTAAAAATAAAGGTGGTGCTAATCATATTTATAGATCACCATTATTAGAAGAAGTACGTTCAAATCCAAAAAATAAAGAATTTTATTTAAAAGATATTTATGGACATGCAATAGAATTTACAAAAGATCAACATGGATCAAGATTTATTCAACAAAAATTACCTTTTGCAACAGAAGAAGAAAAAGAAATGATTTTTAATGAATTTAGAGATATATCATATGAATTAATGACAGATGTATTTGGTAATTATGTTATACAAAAATATTTTGAACATGGTAGTAAAGTTCAAAAACAAATTTTATTAGAATATATGTTGGGACATATATATGAATTATCATTACAAATGTATGGATGTAGAGTTGTTCAAAGAGCATTAGAAGCAATTGAATTAGAAGGACAAATTAAAATTATTGAAGAATTAAAAGATTATATATTAATTTGTTCAAAAGATCAAAATGGGAATCATGTTATTCAAAAATCTATTGAAAAAATTGTACCATTTGATAAAATTAGATTTATTTTAACAAGTTTAGAAAATCAAATTTATCATTTATCAACACATCCTTATGGTTGTAGAGTTATACAAAGATTATTAGAATTTTCTAATAAAGAAGATCAAAAATTAATTTTAGAAGAATTAAATAAATTTATATTTTATTTAATTCAAGATCAATATGGTAATTATGTTATGCAACATATTTTAGAACATGGAAAATTAGAAGAAAAAGAAGAAATTTTAAAAGTTGTATTAGGATCTGTTGTAAATTTTTCAAAACATAAATTTGCATCAAATGTAATTGAAAAATGTATAAAATTTGGTAATTTACAACAAAAGAGAAGAATTTTACATGAAGTTATGTTAGATAATGAAGATTTAAATATTGATGTAGTATCAGATGATTCACCATTAGCATTAATGATGAAAGATCAATATGCAAATTATGTTATACAAAAATTAGTTGAAGCATTTGATTCAAAAAGTGAAGAAAAGAAAATTTTAGTTGTTAAATTGAGACAATATTTAAAACAATTATCAAATAAAAATAATTTTGGTGGTAAACATTTAGCAAGTGTTGAAAAAATGATAATTGTTGCTGAAACAGCATTAGATGATGCTGATAATTAAAAGAAAGAAAGAAAGTTAAAGTGTTTTATATGTGTGTTTTTTTTTATTTTATTTTATTTTATTACTGTGAATAGTTTTTTAAATTTTTTTGTTAATATTTAAGTTTGTTTATTTTTTCTTATATAGTTTATTTTTATAAAGCACTAAAACTTTTTCAAAGTGATATATTATTATTTTATTATTAGTTGTTGTATATAGTTAAATACATTTTTTTTAAAAATATAAAAGGATATTTGTATATATATTAAGAAATTTATTTAATAAATTTATTAGGTGGTAATTTTTTTTTTTTTTTTTTGAAATAAAATTTTCGTAAAAGTGTCGTATAAAAAGAAAAACCTGCGAGGAATTAAATATCCGAAAACGAATAAATTAATAAAAACTACAAAATCTAATAAATAAATTAAACAAGACAAACAAGAAAACCGCTTAAAGCAGTTTTGTTTTTTTTTTATTATTAAATTATTATAAAAAAAAAAGTCCAAAATAATAAAAAAAACTATATATATATATAATATAAAACCATCATCCATTATTTAAAAAAAAAAAAAATCCAAATCGAAAAAAATATTAAAAAAAAATGCAACTCAAAAAAAAACACCAACACGTTGATTTCTTTTTTTTTTATTTTTTTATTTTTTTATTTTTTTAGTAGTAGTAGTAGTACTGGGACCTAATTAAAAGCTCTTAATAAATCCCATTTAAATTTATCCCAATTATTACCTTGATATAAACGATATAAATCTTTAATTTTATTTGAATCAATACTAAATTTAGTTTCCAGTATAGTAAAAGAATTAAATAAAGTAATATATTTTAATAAAGTTAATTCATCAATATTTAAAATTTCTTGATGACTTAAAATTTTAGTATTTTTATTTGTTGTTAATGAAGAATTATTTGAAGTAATTAAAATATCTGATTCATCATCATCTGATATTTGTGAAGAATTTGATGATGATGATAAATTATTCGTTATAAGATTTGAAGAATTTTGTCTTCTTAAACTTAATAATGAAATAGTTGAAGATTTTTCAGAAAATTGATTTGATAAATTTTCACCAATTGAACCACCTGGATGTTTTAAACTAAATAATTTTTTACGTTTAATTAAATCAGTTTCAATTAATTCAGATAATGCTAATATAGTAGCATCTGCTAAAATTAATGATAATGTAGTTGATACTGTAGGAGCGGGTATACCATGAATATTTTCTTCTTGATAACAATCTAATAATTCAGCAAATATTAAACAATTAATTTGTCCATTAGTTGATAATTTTGAAATTTTATTACATGTTAATAATATTATTGGTAAATTTGAATTTAAATGAGGTAATAAATTAATTAATTCTGGTGTATTACCTGATGAAGTAACCATTATTAAACAATCTTTATTTGTATCAATTAAACCTAAATCTCCATGTAATGCTTCTGCTGCATGTAATATTGATGATTGAATACTTAAAGAATTTAATGTTGCAACTAATTTTTGAGCTAATTTATATGATTTTCCAATACCTGTTATTATAATTTTCCCATGTTTTTCAATAGTTTCATATAATATATTTATTGATTCTGTTAAATTTGTTATTGAATATTCATCTTCAAGATATTGTTGATATAAATGTTGTACAGCTTCATTTTCTAATTTTAAAGTATTTGTAACTGAATTTAAACTATTTTGAATATTTATTGAATTAATAGATGATGACATCTTTACTTAACTTTACTTTACTTTACTGTTGCTGTTGTTGAAAAAGAAAGAAAGAAGAAGTTGTATAAAAATTAAAATAAAATATTTCTGAAATTTTAAAAATTTGTAATCAGAAATTTAATAATAAAATAAACTTGAAAATAAAATAAAACTTTTTTTAGTCTAAATTTTTTAAATGCGAATCGAAGAATCACAAGAAATTTTTTATTTTTTATTTCTGTTTTTTTACAGAATGTTTCGAAAGAAGATTGCAGAAGATATTTATAGATAAATTTTAAAAGGACTACTACATTAGAAGTTGATCATCGATTTTATCTTATTGAATGAACTGAAGTTGGTTGTTTCAAGTTCATACAGATAAAGTAAGAAATCCAAAATCAAAATCAAAATCAAAAAAAAAAACATTGGTAAATTGTAAAGGAAATATGGAAAAATCAATCAAAAATTGTTTTTTTTATTACCCGTAAATGCCCCAAATATTGTGGCTCCAACCTCGCCCTAATTTTCTACAATTTTTCAATTTTATTTTTTTTTTTTTTCTTAATTTTAATTTTAAATTTTTAATATTCTAAAATTCTTTCGTTGTTCTTTTCTTTGATCTTTAAACTATTATCGATTGACCTCTTTCGGAATAAATATAAATTAGGTTAACAAAAACAAAAAAATTTTAACCTATCCAATATTTGAACGAAATTTGTAAAGGGATGTTATGTAATTATGTAATAAGGGTGTGTAATTGGGGAGATGCAAGAAGTAAAAAAAAAAAAAAAAAGAAATTTATTGATAGATAACGAATTAATAATAATAAAAAATTCAAGGGTCAACGAAACAAAACGTTTACAAGGCTATGATGAAAATAAGGAAAGAAAAAGAGAAATAGAAACAGATTATGGAGATGATGGAGATTAGGTTAATTAAATGTACGGAGAAGTTGCATCAAGAGACCTAAACTTACTGAGTCATAAATAATTGATAGAAATAAAATATATTGAAATTGAAATTGAACTTGTCCGATAATGTACGTCAACTAAGAGGATTAAACCTAAAAATAAAAATATACTAAAATATAATATAATAAACGTTTTTTAGTTTAGTTTTAAGTCTACTCCTTTAAAAGTTATTCCATGGTTCTGTTGTTGTTGTATTTTGTGAAATTGTTATTTTTCTTGTTTATTTGCAACTCATTGGTAGATAAAAAAACAATAAAAAAGTGCCTTATTAAAAAAGCTTCGGGATCTCTTCTCTTAACTACAAAGTACTTTTTTTGATTGTTTGTTTTTTCGGGTGTTTGGTTGACGGTGTTAGCCTTTAGCCTTTAGCCTGTAGCCTTGGCGCGGCCGAGTTTTTGGCCCTGGGACCTAAGACAAAAAACTTCTATTGTTTATTCCATAATTTGTAAATAGAGAGAATTGATAACGTCATTTTTGCCTTCAAAATCGTATAATATAAACATTTCCATTTTTTGATTCTCCTTAAATTCTTATTAATAATTATAAATTTTATATTATATTATATTCATCTATATAGTTTAATTAAACTCTTCTAACTTATATCCTATATCTTATAGCTAATAACTAATAATAACAATTTGCAATTGACACATTTAAATTATTATATTATTAACTCCGAAACGAAAACAACGAAAAAACAAAAAACAACCACACGTTTTAAAAAAGTTTTATATTCAAACTTTAAATTTGCAACTATGGAAATAAAACAAAGATTCGATCAAATTGGGTTATTTTTTTTTTTTATCAATTTTTCCTAATCTTTTATTCAAAATCTTTCTTTCTATTATTTTCATTTAATTTGTGCCTTGCCTTAATCTAAAAATTAATTAATAATTACAATAAATTAATTCACAAACCCGACATCTCCAAATAGAAGGAAAAATATTGCTCCTTTAATTAATTTAGCCATTCGGAGCTGTAATTTTTTTATCTATTTTTAAGTTTTTAGATTAGTCTATTTTCTTTTCTTTTCTTTTGTTTTTTTTTTTTTTTTTTTTTTTTTTTTTTTGACGTGTTTTTTATAAACGTGTTTCCTAATAATTTTATGCTGTATAACTATTGAATTCAACCATTTGATAAATATCATTCAATTGATGATCATTACTATTACCATTTGAATTATTATTAGTTAAAAATTCAAATTTTTTATAATCATGAACATCTTTATTATTTTGATTGGAATTATTTGAATTATTTGAATTACTATTATTATTATTATTATTACTATTATTATTATTATATCCATTTAATTGTTCAAAAAATGATTGTGTGATATTATTACCATTTAATTTATCAATATCTTTATTATTTTCTTCCTTTTCAAGTTGTTTATAATTTTCTAAAGATTTATTTTTTAATATTTTTAATTGTTTAACTCTTTGTGCCCAATTTGATATAAATTTACCTGATAAATTATTATGCCAAACATTTGCAAATTCACTTGCTAATATAACTAAATTTCTAATTAAATTAGGTAATTGTTCTTGTGATATTAATTTAAAATGACATGTTGAAAAAATTGCTGGTACTCCTGATCTTCTATAAGTTTTAACTCTATAAAATTTTCTTTTTGGTTTAATCTCAGAATCAATTATAATATCTTCTTGTCTTGTATGTGGTGTTATTACAACACTTAAAAAATTAAATTGACTTCGAATTAAATTAAAATTAAATTCTTGATATCCTGATTCATCATAAAATATATTAACATAATTATTACCAATATGTCTTTTCTTTAAATCTATTGAAATATCATTATTATCATCACCATTATTATTATTATTATTATTAGGATTATTCATCATAGTAGTTACATGAAATATAACTTGTGTAGTTTTATCTCTCCAATATCTTGAAAATTCTCCATCTAAATCATTTTCAATATCTAATCCACCAACATAAATATCTCTATTATTTTTTAATTTAATTAAATCACCAATTTTATTTAAAAAATTTTGATAATCAAATGATCCAATTTTATTACTTAATACTTCATTTTCACTAGTTTGACCTTTCCCAATATAAATTATTCCAACTTTATGAAATTCAACACATGGTATACGATCTAATACTGATAATGCTCTTAAAATTATTGAATCTTCAAGTATTGGAATTGGTTTAATTTTACTATCAAATAATTGTAATAAAAAATAATTTGGATTTATAATTGGTGATAATTTTTTAGTTGTTGGTGATTGATTATGATCAAATTTTATATTTGATTGTGTCATACCTGTCGGTTTTCTAATTATTATATCAGTATCACCATTATATATATCACTTTCAATACTAACTACTGAATTTCCAACTACCCAACGATTTAATATTGTATTATCTTTTTTTTTTTGCATATTTGTATTATTAATAAGTTTTAATGGTAAATCACTATAAGTAAATTTTGTAATAAAATCTAAAAATCCAATTGTTTGATCATTTAATTCTCCTCCTTTTAATAATTCTTCATCATGACTACATGATATTAAATTTTTAATAATAAATGAACTTAATTTTTTACGATCATTCATATCAATTTTTAAAAACCAATTTGATATAACATTATATGATAAATTTAATATATATTGTGATAATATTGGAGTTGTACCTGAAGATTGTGTCAGTGGTGTTTGTTCAACTTTTGCATCAACTCCATGTTTTTGAATTGCTGAACTTGTTGGACTTAATAAATTATTACCTCTTTTTTCTAAATCTATTGCAAATTCAATATATTTAAATGCTATACCAAAAACTCTTTTAAATTCTTCAATTGTAAAATTTGATGTTAATAAAGGTAAATAAATTAATGACATTAAAAATTCTAATGTATGAGTACTTGAATTTGAACTTGTAATTCTTGTTTGTAATTTTGTTAATATTAAAGTTAAATATTTTTTAATTGATAAAGGTAATTCATAACAACATATAGTTAAAATATTTAAACATGGTATAGCAGTTTTTTCCCATGAACTTAATCCAAATATTAAACTATCAATAATTTGATCTTCATCTAATTTTGAAAATTTATCATGATATCCAATAAATGATGAAAAAGTTCTTACAAATGCAACTTGTAAATCACCTTTTGTAATTTCATTATTTGGAAATTTTAAACTTGGTGGTAAATTTAATGTTAATTGATCACATAAAATATTTTTTAATTTAATAATTTCTTCATCACAATGATAAAATAATTCCATATTTGCCATTTGTGCACAAAAATGTGCCCATATAAATGAATAAACTTCCCATGCTACAAAATTTTCCATTATTGATAAAACAACTTTAAACCATTTTTTAATATCAATATAATATTTATCAATTTCTTGATTTTCATTATCAATATATAATAATAATGTTTTATTAGGTTTATTAAAAAATTGTTCTGGTAAATAATCAACTGTTTCTGGATATCTCCATTGTGGTAAAGGTTGTAAATTTGATGTTGATGATGTTGTAGTTGATGATGATGATAAAGGTGGTGGTTGTTCAGATACAAGTTTAGAAGTATCTTCACGTTTAAATGCTGATGCTAATCCAATCATATCAAATGGTTGAACAATAAATAAATAATGTTCATTAGTAACTCTAATTCTAATTAAACATTTTGCAATAATTAATAAAATATCTCCAGAATGAACTTTATTAGCTATATTAATTAAAAAATCATAACATTCTAAAGATCTTTTCAGATTTGCTTTTATAAAAGCTGTACATATAGCTTTTGTAATTTTTTCTAAAAAACTTTTACTAGTACCAGTACCAATAAAAGATGATTGAGGTGTTGAAATTGAACTAACAAAACTTCTAGTAATTGAACTTTCTTGTCTTGTATAAGATGAAGTTTCATTAAATAAAGGTAATAAAAATGATAATAATTGATTAAAAACTGATGTTGGACATCGTAGTATTATATTACCAAACATATTTTCAAATAAATAATTTAAAATATCTTGATTTGATTCTTTAATTGATTTTTTAAAAATATCTAATATTATTTCATAATTCATTTCATTAAATACTGTTAATGATATATTATAACCATTTAATATAACTTCAAGACATTTAATTTTAACTATTGAATCAATATTTTTATTATAAAAAAATTGATTAAGAATTCTTAAACAATTTTCTTTCCAAAATGGTGTTAATAATGAACATAATTTTTCTTCATCATAATATTCTAATATAAATAATATAGTAGTTGTAGGTAAATAATTTGAAAAATTCATAAATAAATTAATTAATTTATCTTTTGGAGTTTGTAATTCATGATTTTCATATAATGATTGTAATGATAAACAAATACTTTGAAAATGATTTTTATCTTGTTCATTATTAATTTTCATTAATTTAAAAATATCATACATTGAATTTGAATTTGCATACCAAACTTGAAATGGTAATATTTTAGCAATTGAATCATTAAAAATTACATTAAAATTATCTTGATAAGATTCTTTTGCTAAAAATTTATCCATAATTCTTAAATATTCACTATTTATAATTATAATATTAAATGATAAAACAATTTTAACTCTTTTTATAATTTTAAAATATAAAATTTCTAAATTAAATTTATTATCAATAGCATTATTAATTAATAAATTGAAAAGAAATTTCATTGATCCAATACATGAATAAATTAATGAATTTGCTTGATCATTTCTAAATCGTTGTAATTCAGGATTTGATATATTATCACATATTGAATAAATTATAATTTGATAAGTATCTTCATTACATAAATTTTCAATAGTTTTAACTATTACTTCATTTAATTCTAAATCTAAACTTGATCCATGAATAATTGATAAAAAATTTATAATTTTTGAAATTGTTTCTATCGGGGTATGACCATAAATTGATATAACATTAAAAATTTCTAAAATAGATATTAAAATCAATTTATTTTTTGTATCAAATTGAACTAATTTATTTATAAATATACTTATTTGATGTTCATTAATTAAAGTATAATTAAATTTTAAACAATTTTTAATAAAATTTAAAAATTCAATAATATTTTTAAAAATTTTATTTTTATTATAAATTTCTTTATCATTTAAATTATAATTAAATTTTGAAACTAAATTAATTATAATTGATAAATTTTTTTCAATAAATATACATAAATTTTTATTATTATCATAAATTAAAAAATCATGAATATCTCTACCATCATTAGTTAAAATATTAAAACATTTTAAAATTAATTCAAAATCTGGATCTAATTCTTTATCTTTATATTGACAAATTTTAAATAAATCATTAAAATATCTTATTCTTGTTCCAACTGAATTATCATCTTTTAAAATACATATACTACATAATTTTAAAGCTTGTTCTCTAATATTAGGTAATGAATTAATTGAACAATAAGGTCGAACAATATACCAAATTTCTTGTAATGAACTCAACAGATATTTTTCAATTTGATCAGTTAATTTTATTAATGCATCCAATCTTGTAGATGATGATGAAGTAGTTTGTAATTGATTTATAATTAATTGTAAATCTTGTCCTCCTCCAACTACTGTAGGGTTAATTATAACTGGGACATTTTTTGTAGCTGTTGATGTTGTTGATGATGATGATGGTTTAAATGATTTCGTTAGAGATTTAAAAACACTTCCCAATCCACCTCCTGAAGATCCAAATGTAGGATGATGTGTTGACATATATATTGAATATGGTTTTTGGTTGTAAATAATTTATTTAATAAAAAAAAAAAAAAAACTCTTTAAATATTTTTTTACGGTTGTCAAATTCTAATTTTTTTTGACAGAGTTCTCGACAGAAAAAAAAAACTTACGACATTGCAAATTAATAACTTATATTTAACCTTTTTCTATAAAACTTCTTCTATTCATTACTTTCATTAACACCAAAAAGCATATAATCTATAATACCAAGGTTTGTTTCTTAATATCATTCTTTCTTCAGCCAATTCTTTTTTAAAAGCTTCTAAATCAGTTTCTCTTCTACCAGAATCAATATCAATATCTTTTGCTCTAATAAATAAAACCCAATTTTTTCTCCATATTTTATGACCAATATAAAATACAATTAATATAACAAAACCTAAATAAGTTTCAAAGAAATTTTTAGCAGTTGATTTTTCACCTAATGGAAATATAGCTAACCAAAATTCAGCCATTAATACTAAAATATTTAAAACAATACTGTATAATGAACCAATTATACCAGTTTGTGAAGTAAATGATAATTCATCAGTTGATCTATTATTAAATTTTAAAGCTCTTCTAAATCTAATATGTGCTATACATATACTTAACCAAGTGAAGATCGAGGATAACCCACTGATACTAAGCAACCAACTAAATATTTCATCTTCTTTACCACTTGCTGCAATAAAACTAATTAATCCAAAAATATTAGTTATAGTAATAGCAACTAATGGACGACCTTTTCTATCTATATAACCGCAAATTTTGGGTGCTAAACCTTGATCCGACAACGCTACCAAAGTTCTCGATGTTGCATAAACTGAAGATGAACCAACTGAAATTACAGAAACTAAAATAACTGCATTCATAACTGAAGGTAAACCACTTATACCACCTTCTTGTATAGCAATAACAAATGGAGAAGCAGAAACATCACTTGATCCTAATAATTTTGGATTGTTATAAGGTACTAAAAATGTAATTAAAGTTAAACTAACCATATAAAACATCAATATTCTCCAAAACACTTGTTTTGTAGCTTTTGGCAAGGCTTTTCTTGGTTGATCTGCCTCAGCAGCTGTTAAACCAACCAATTCAGTCCCGGCGAAACTAAACGCTGCGGTGATACAGACGGCGCAAACTCCCTTCCATCCGTTGGCAAAAGCACCAGGTGATCTCCAGTACTTTGATCCATGATGAACATGATTTGGAGCTCCACCAGCTGCTAATACGATTGAAACAAGTATAAATCCAATAATAGCAATAACTTTTAATGAAGATAAGATAAATTCAACTTCTCCGTACATTCTAACACCAAAAAAGTTAATTGAAATAACAGTAACATAAAATATAAGTACCCAAACATCTGGATTGATTGCAGTATCCCAATATTGTATAGTCATTGAAGCGGCTACTAATTCCAAAGGTAATAATACTAAATATTGTAAAAAATAATTCCAAGCAACTGCAAATCCAATAGATGGATCAATAAATCTACTTGCATAAACATTAAAAGAACCAGAAATTGGGAATGTAACAGCTAATTCAGCCATTGCTTGAATTGTACATAAAACTGATAAACCAGTTAACAGCCAAGCAATTATTAATGAAGCAGGACCACCAGTTGCTAAACTACTACCAGTACCAATAAGTAACCCACTACCAATACTCAGGGCAATTGCAATCATTTGTAAATGACGTCCTTTTAATTTACGTTGTAATTGAGTTTTTGAAGTATTAATATTAATTCTTTGAATTTCTGTTAAATTTTCATCATCAAAATATAATGATTGATTATCATCTGGTGGTAGCAGATGTTTTTCATCATAAGCTGGTTTAAAAGAATCTTTAAAATCTTGCCATTTTTGATTAAATGTTTTATTTGAATCATTATTATTTATATTTGAAGTATTTTCATATGGAGATGATGATGAAGAACTACTACTTAGACTATTATCTAAGCTACCTTCTTGTTTTTGTTTTATTTTTGACATATTGAATATATATTCTTAAGATTAAAAAGAATGGAAAAATCTTTTAAAATCAATTATAATCGAGATGTAAAAGATAATTAAGAAAAAAAAATAACAAAAGAGTCAGAAAGTTTTTGAATATTAAAAGAATTTTTTCTTTGTTAAAATGAATAATGCAACTAAGAAAAAAAAAAGAAATAAAAGAAATATTTTATTAACGGCATTCCAAAGAAGAGAAAAAGAAATGAGAACGGAAAAAAAATTAAGGTTGTAGATCTCTCAGTTGCCTAATTCGTTAATTATGTAATTTATTACATAAGAATTTTTATAACCATCAGATGTTGTCATTTTATTTTGAGGTTAATGTCGCTTTTATATTTATGACATTGGATTCAAATTTTATTAACGCAATGACATAATTATTTACAAAATGCCACAAGAATAGATAGAACTTTTCAACAAACTTCTCTACATAACTTCTATAATATAAAACCAACCCTAAAATGTACAGTAAATGTACCAGTTAGTCTAAATGTTTCTATAAAGAGTCTTATATTTTGATATGTATATTGTTTCTTGACATTCCATACAGACATCTTTTCTCTTTCCTATCGACCAATAAATTCACTAATAAATTTTCTGACTCATTTTCTAAAAAAAGTTTTTTTCTGTTAGCCGCCGTAAAAGAAAAAAACTTTCTTTATCAGAAACTCCTGTGCAGGAGGATTGAAAAATTTTGGAGAAAAAAAACAAAGAATCAAAAGAATCAAAACTTTTCTTGTTTCTTAGTTTTCTTCTTTAAAGATCCAACAAGAACAAACATAAAACAACCCTTTCCAAAATGTTAAGGTTTAGAAGATCATTTACTCAATCATCAAAATTATTACGTGGACAAAATTTAACTGAAAAAATAGTTCAAAAATATGCAGTTGATTTACCAAAAAATAAAAAAGTTTTCAGTGGAGATTATGTTACTATAAGACCATCATATTGTATGTCTCATGATAATTCATGGCCTGTAGCAACAAAATTTATGAATTTAGGTGCAAAAAAAGTTAAAGATAATAAACAAATTGTATGTACTTTAGATCATGATGTTCAAAATAAATCTGAAAAAAATTTAGAAAAATATACAAATATTGAAAATTTTGCTGATTCTCAAAATATAGATTTTTATCCAGCTGGTAGAGGTATTGGACATCAAATTATGATTGAAGAAGGTTATGCATTCCCACTGAATTTAACTGTTGCATCTGATTCTCATTCAAATACTTATGGAGGAATTGGTGCATTAGGTACTCCAATAGTTAGAACTGATGCTGCATCAATATGGGCTACTGGTCAAACATGGTGGCAAATTCCACCTGTTGCAAAAGTTGAATTAATTGGTGAATTACCAAAAGGTGTTACAGGTAAAGATATTATAGTTACATTATGTGGGATTTTTAATCAAGATGAAGTTTTAAATCATGCTATTGAATTTGTTGGTGATGGTATTAAAAAATTATCAATTGATTATAGATTAACTATTGCTAATATGACTACTGAATGGGGTGCATTATCGGGTTTATTTCCAATTGATGAACCATTAATTGAATTTTATGAAAATAGATTAAAAAGATTAGGTGATGGACATTCAAGAATAAATAGAGATACAATTGATGATTTATTATATAATAAATTAGAAAGTGATAATGATTCAATTTATGCAAAACATTTAGTTATTGATTTATCATCATTATCACCTTATGTTTCAGGACCAAATTCAGTTAAAATTTCAAATTCATTAACTGATTTATCTCAAAAAAATATTCCTATAAATAAAGCATATTTAGTATCATGTACTAATTCAAGATTATCAGATATTCAAGCTGCAGCAGATATTATTAAAGGTTATAAAGTTCATCCAAATGTTGAATTTTATGTTGCAGCAGCATCATCATTAGTTCAAAAAGATGCTGAAGCAATAGGTGCATGGCAAACAATTATAGATGCTGGAGCAAAACCATTACCAGCTGGATGTGGTCCATGTATTGGATTAGGTACTGGATTATTAGAAGATGGAGAAGTTGGTATATCAGCAACAAATAGAAATTTTAAAGGTAGAATGGGTTCAAAAAATGCTTTAGCTTATTTAGCATCACCTGAAGTTGTTGCTGCATCAGCTATATTAGGTAAAATTGGTGGACCTGAAGAAATTGAAGGTAATGAAGTTAATAAATCTTCAGAAATTATTAAATCTATAACTATAACTGAATCAAATGAATCAGCATCAAGTGAAGATGTTGAAAGTGGTGGAGTTGAAATTTTACCAGGATTTCCAAAATCTATAGAAGGTGAATTAATTTTATGTGATGCAGATAATATAAATACAGATGGTATATATCCAGGTAAATATACTTATCAAGATGATATACCAAAGTCAAAAATGGCAGAAGTTTGTATGGAAAATTATGATTCACAATTTCATTCAAAAACAAAACCAGGTGATATTATAATAAGTGGATATAATTTTGGTACAGGATCATCAAGAGAACAAGCAGCTACATGTATATTAGCAAGAGGTATAAATTTAGTTGTTGCAGGATCATTTGGGAATATTTTTAGTAGAAATTCTATAAATAATGCATTATTAACATTGGAAATTCCTCAATTAATTAATAAATTACGTGAAAAATATAAAGATTCAGATGAATTAACTATTAGAACTGGATGGTTTTTAAAATGGAATGTTGAAACTGCTTCTGTTGAAGTTAAAGATCAAGAAGGAAATTTAATTTTACAACAAAAAGTTGGTGAATTAGGTACTAATTTACAAGATATTATTGTTAAAGGTGGTTTAGAAGGATGGGTTAGAAGTGAATTAAAAAAAGAAGAAGAACAATAATAATAATAATTAAAGTATAGAATAAAAACAAAAAGTCAAAAACCTTATTTATAATAATAGATGTATATATATAATATATAGTACAATAAAAAAAACATAACGTTAAAGAAAATTTTAAGTTAATAAATTGAACAGTTACGCAAATCTCTAATAATATTTTATTTGCACAAGACAAATAACGATAACGATAACGATAACGGGTTTCAATTTTGACAACAAACAGATGATTTACAATATAATTGAATTCCAGAATTGAAAAGTTTAAAACAAGGTAATGGTCCAAATAAAGAAAACAGAGTAATTTGATATGAATGTAAAAAAGAAAACAAAAAAAGTTTTTGATTGAATATTTAACATATGCAAAAATTATATTGCGAAATTTAACAAAAAATTTATATTAGGGTCCTTCTCTATATATTTTAAAGACGTTTCTATGGCTTGCTTATTTAGTTGCTTTCTTGCTTACTTACTTACTTACTTACTTAGAATTTTAGTTTAATTATTTCCATCTCATTTAGATTTCACATATAGTGTGGGGTAAATGAATAATGAATAATGAATAAGCAATAGAGATAATATTAATGTATGTGTGACTAGTTTTTCAAATTACTAAATAAAGAAAATTTCAAGATGAGATTAGAAATAGAAATAGAAGTTAGTTAATGTCATGGAATAAAAAATGACAATGCAATGCAATCGAAAAAGTGACACAAAATTTTGAGACATCAAAAAAAAAAAAGAAAAACTAACGGAGAGAACAATGGAAATAAGAGAGAGGGAGAGGGGTAATTTATTTACTCTATTTCCCATGACATTACGTTATCAATTTCTTCGTCATCAAACTCACTTCACTTGACTTGACTTCTTGTTTCTAATTCTGTATATATGTTTGGTATGTAAGTTAAGCGAAAGTGCAATAGACAAAACTTATGACTATTTGAATCATGGAACCCGGAGAGACTCTATAATAATAATCATAATAATAATACCTTATACTTTAAATTGAATTTATCTTGTATTGTCATTAACAATATACTTATTATTATTATATTTCATATGTTTTTCTTTCTTCATTTTACGTTTATTGTAAATATTAAATTACGATTTGTATAAACAAAGAAATAGAAATTGGAACAAGGGGGAGGCAGCAATGCAATAAAAAAAAATGGCTATTGGTTTGGTTTGCTATTACAATGTATATGGCTTATACGGAATACTTTAAAAAAATACTCATAATCAAAAAGGATTTATTTTATATATTTCCTTCTTTTTTTTTTTATTATCTAATATAATTATTTTTGCTGCAATTATATAGATTATGTAAAATAGTATATATAGTATATATTATAAAATATAGTTGTTGCAGTTTGCAGTTTAGTTGTTGTTGTTGTTGTTGTTGTTGTACTAATTTGGGATGTAACTAGAATAAATTTTTTTGTACAATTATAAAGTGGAGATTTCATATATAATAATAATAATACATAATCAATACATATTTGTATTAATAATATAATTTTGGGGCACATAACATGACAGAACTCTAAAAAAAAAATTAGATCTATCATTAAATGTCCATATATAGAATATTTTTATATATTAAGTAAGGCTATACTAATACTAATATTAATATTAATTATTATATATATGGTGGTGGTCATTAAATAGTTAATTATAATTGTATCATCATCTTTATCATTATTATCATTTTAATAATAAATCAATGATATCTTTTATTTAATACGATGAAACCAATAAACAGAGAGTAGTCTTTAGAAATAAACTTTTAGAAAATAAAATATTGAAATGTAATGGATAAATAAAAAATTCTCCGAAGAATTTTAGTAACAAACCAAAGCCAAAACCAAAGAAAGGAAAGGAAAGAAACAGAGAGAGATATCTTAAAAAAGAAATTAAATTTAATTGTTGCAGATGGGTATTAAATAAAATAGTTGTATGTTTATAGGCTGAAAGAAAGAACAGAACTTTAAATAATTCTTTGGTTGTCGTGTAAAAATATACATAAATAAAATTAATGCAAAAAATATAAAAAAATGTAAAAATAATGATGTACTGCATATAAACAATTGAGTTTTTGTGTAGTCCGAAACAATCATTTCTTAGTGTTACATAATATTTGATAGTGGTATTATATAATACTAGTGTAATTTATTACATAATATATCATAAATATATCATAAGAAGAAACACTAAAAAAAACGGTTTCTCTTTTTTGTTTGTTTCTGTTGTCTGTTCTCTGTTTCTGCCCCCCATCTATTATAATAGTATTAATATATAAAGATCAATAAATTTCCATTAAAAATTATTTTTTATATTTTTATATATTTTTTTTTATTATCTATTTAATAAAAGTTTTTATTTATCTATTCACTTTCAATCAATCAATCAATTAATCAATCAATCAATCAATCAACCATTAACAACTCCCTATAAAACAAATTTTTCAATCATTCAACTATTACTATAACACACAAACAACAACAAATACAACAAATACAACAAAATATAATGAGTTTATTACCAGTGACTACAAATACATCTAATAACAATCTTAATAAATCTAATGAAAATATAGTTGAAGGAGCATTTAGTTTACTAGATAATTTTTTATATTATGCTATGAATATAGTTTTATTAATGATGTTATTTACTGATTTAATTATTGAATTTATTAATAATTGTATATATAATTATAATATTGTTGTTTGTTCATTTAAACATAAAATATATAATAATATAAATTAGAGAAGAGAAGTGCAAAGTTTTTATTATTATTATACAATTAGTTTTTTTCATTTTTTATTTTTATTTTTAGGTTTTTGTTTTGTTTTATTTTACAATTCAATTTACTTAATTGATAGGTTTAGGGTTATTTATTTATTTTTATTTTATTTTATTTATTATTTTATTTATTATTTTTAGAGAGTAACTGGTTTATTCAAAGATGAAAATATCAGAAGAATATTAATCAATTTATTATTTTCAACAACAAAATCAAAATCAAAATCAAAATCAAAATCAAAAGCAAAAGCAATCTACAATATATTTAAAAAAAGGGAAAAATGTTTTAAATTTGTTTATTAGAGAAAAAAAATTAAAAAAAAAGTAAAAAAAAAAAAAAAGTAAAAGAAGTTAATTTATTTTAGTTTATTTTATTTATTTAATGTTAAGTTATGTTCATTTATGTTATTATATATATATTTACTATATATATAATACAATTTTTAGTTCTTAGTTTTTTATTCAGTTTTATATATAGGTTATTTATTAATTAATATTATTATCATTTTAAAAATAAATCTAAAAATGTAGAGTCTTCTGATGGTTATTGGGTTGAATAGTAGATAATAATAAAGATCAAGTATAGACGAAAGACAAAAAACATTAAAAAAAAAAAAAAAGATGGAAATGCAAAAATGCAAAAATGCAAAAAAAAGTCCGTCGCAACGTAAGTTAAAAACAATACAATGTATATTCGATTATATTTTATATTTAAGATGAATTCCAATTTTCTTTCTCCACCTTTTCCACAGATAATAAAACAATAGAAAATAATTTATTATTTTGTAGTTTTGTAGTTTTGATCCTTCTGTTGCGTAGCAGTACATGGCATCCCTCCCTCATCCCATCCCAACTGTTATTATTATTGTTGTTGTTGTTGTTGTTGTTGTTGTTGCTATTATTATGACTTAATTATTAAACTTTAAAAATTTCGTAAAAAAAATATATAACAAACAAGTAATATGATGAAATTATCTAAAAATAATAGAAATCAAAACAAAAATTGAGCTGTTGTTGTTGTTGTTAATTAGAGTTTAGTGGAACAACAATTCCCCCAATATCTCTCCATTGCTTATTGTTCTCGTTACTTCTAATTTCTGATTTCATTGATTTCTTTTTATCTAAATGTAGTTGTTTTTGTTTTAGATATTTTTTTAAAGTTAAGTTTAGATGTTGCTTTGTTTTTATGCCCTATTTTTTACCCCACACTTATTTTTTTTCTTTTTTTGTTTCTTTTGCATTTCGTTTCATTTCATTTCAGTTTTTTTTTTTTTTTTTTTTTTTTTTTTTTTTTTTTTTTTTTTTTTTTTTTTTTTTTTTTTTTTTTTTTTTTTTTTTTTTTTTTTTTTTTTTTTTTTTTTTTTTTTTTTTTTTTTTTTTTTTTTTTTTTTTTTTTTTTTTTTTTTTTTTTTTTTTTGCCATGTTTGCATTAAACTAATTTTTATTTAAAAAAATTTTCAAAATATATATTACTCGAAGAAAGAAACTAGTTATTTATTTAGTTTAGTTTCCTAACCTTCCATATCTCTAAAATTGGTTTCATTTATTTATAATATGATGTAACTGGTACTTTCCGTAGCTATTTTTGATTTCTTGTTGTTGTGGTTGTTTTTATTTATAAAATACTACATTAATAAAAAGAGTTGCAAATTTCAATTTATTTTATTTATGTAATCTCATCTAAATAGTAAATACTTCTTACATCATATATATATATATATATATCTTAGTTTTTAAAAAGAACCCTTAGTATTGAGAGAAAACTCCCCCTATCTAATTATTCTATCTATTTTAATTTTCAAAATTATAACAAAATGAAGTTCATATAGAAACTGCTTTAAATGTAGATTCATATATAAAAAAAAGCAAACCTGTCTTAAAAAAATCATGACAAATACTGTTGATCAGCTAAGTAGAAATATAAACTGTAACTTAAAATTAATACTATTAAGCATCATCTATCAAATCAAAACTATAATGTATAGAGAGAAATACAACTCCGTTTATTCTCTAATTTTTTTCTTGAATTGCTAAATCTTTGCCTTGTCTTAAATGAAAAAGTTGTCAATTTAGGATAACGAATATATATATCAAAAAACTTTAGATCTATAAGAAGAAAAAGCTTATCAGTTCCACAAAACAACACATATGTTGAAGAGGGGAAATCGATTCAATAAATTCTGCAAGTAACATGGCGTTCTGGTGTACGCAGCTACCAGACAGGCGGTAGTACATTGTAAAATTGGAACCGACTCGGTACAACGACGACGACACAAAAAAAATTTTCTGGTGTGGTGGTGCAACGCGCATAATACTGCTGGAGCAAAAATATGTAATGTGGTCTCTGTTTAAGTTTTTCTAATAAACTATATCAATAAATACTTTCGATAATGAAAAGAAAATAAACTTCTTTATGGTCTACAAATAAAGCTGATGCAGAATCATTATTTGAAAATTATTTAGGGGCTCTAGTATTTGTTTTTATGTATATTTGTCATAAATTATATACAAGAAAATGGAAATTATTTTTTAAGAGTTGATGAAATTGATATTGATAAAGATAGAATTATTTATGATCCTGAAATTTTAGAATTGGAAAATTTAAAAGATAAAGAAAGATATAATAAAGTACCATTTTGGAAAAAAGCTTTAATTACCTTATTTTATTAAAAGAAAGTTATAATGATTATTATGCCATAATGGTAGTTAAAAGCAACCATAGAAAAATTAAATGAAGAAAAATGAAAGAAAATAGAGTTTACGATTAGATTAGAGTAGTAAAGTAGATCTTTACTATATTAGTATATTTTATTTAAATAAAAAAAGAAATCTATATTTGTAAGTTTGTTATGGGCATGTTCTAGTCCTGACACTTGAAGCTGTTGTCTCAACACTCTCTCGACTTCTTGTAATATAAAAGATGGTTTGTATTAACTCTTTATTTTATTGGTTAAATAGTAAAATATATGGTTATAGATTACTTTATCAGAGTTGTTGTGTTATTATAATAATAAATGCTTGAAATCAATCTTTTTATAAAAGTACCTTTAACTTCAAATTATTTTAGATAATAAAGATCTTAAAAAGATGATAAGTTCTGTTCAATACTTGTTAAATTTAAGAAGAAATAGATTTATGTAGAAAAAACAATCTAATAATAATTATTCTATAATCCAACAAATTGTTATGATATATATATTTCGGTATGAAATAAAAAATGTTGTTCTCATAACAAATTGTCAGGGATCAAAAAAAATTGCAACATTTTTCTCTTTTCTGTACTAAAATTTTACTTTTTTTTTTAAATATCACTACATCATATATAATTATTCTACAATTTAAAATTAAATTTATACATGAAATACTAATATACATTAAAAGATTAAGATATACAAATTGATGAATTGGAAAACTATAAAACAAAAGTTAATATAATTATTTTCAAACCTTTTTCCAAAAATTAAAAATTTATAAAGAAATCAGAATTTATCAAAAGTCTGATAGTACATTAAAGAGTTATGGAACCTCCATGTGTGACGACCTTGAATTAATTTGGGGATAGATTTATTTTATTTTTGATGATTTTATCCTGGATTAAAATACTTATAAATATAATTAATTATATAAAAATCAAAAACAATATTATTCAATAAAATAAATAATATTTTTTGATAAGAGATTATTTAATTAAACAGATACTAAACTAAAATCTAGTACTCTCATATATATAATATATTACAAAAATGATGATATTAAAACTAATTTATGTGCTACCATATGTATATTTGTAGGTATAAAAATATTTTTTTCATTACGACACTCCTGCGAAAACAGAATTAATCTTAACTTCAACTTCTTTTATTAACAACCACTTCAGACTACTCCGATTTAATCTACAAGTTCTAATTTATAACAAAATTTTGTTTAATACAAAATTAATTTAAGTACATTAACCTATAAAAATAACCCAAATAAACAAAAAATATGATAAAAAAAAATTGTTGTTGATTAATTATATATATACAATTTTTCAAAAAGAATGAAATGAATAAAAAGAAAAGATTACAAAATTAAATTAAACTGGTTGAATAATCTATTCTTCATCTTCTTCTTCTTCATCTTCATCAATTGAATAGAATTGTAATCTATATTGATTTTGTTTAATAGCAACAAATCTAATCCAATCTTTAATTTGATTTTTCTTTAAATATCTTTTAGTTAAATATTTTAAATATTTACCTGAAAATTTAGTGTTTGAAACAACAACAACTTTGTTACCTTCAGCAGTAACTGAAATTTCATCACCTAAGTTACCAACAATGTTATCAACTTTAATATGTTCAATTAAATATTTAACATAACTTTCTTGATCGAAAACACCATTTTCAGCTGGAGCTGAAACATCAACAACAAATTTTTTAGCAGCTTTTGATTTTTTAGTAGTCTATAATAAAAAAATGAAAGGTTAGCCTACCGTACTTGGTAATTTAAATATAAAATTAATAAAATGAAGTTCCCTATCTTCGAAAAAATTCAAGAAATAAGAACATCACATTTGACAGCAAAGCTTTCCTCCCATTACGGGTATTTTTATAAATGAAATGAAAAAAAAATTAATTAAGTAAAATAAAAAAAAATAAAAAAAAAAACAAAATAAAAAAATGGTTTGCTGGTCAAGTAAAATCAATCATATTAATCCAACTTCTTGAATAATATTTGATGAAATTAAAACAAAAAAAAATTGAAAAAAAAAAATACACCCGTATTATTTGAATTATGGGAAAAAGATTAAACTTTTCAAATGGGAAAATAAAAACTCTCTTGTTATTTGTTTCTCTTAATATGGAATCATCATTTGTTAATATTAATTATATTGATAATGGTATACATACAATTGGAGCCATTTTGAATAATTCTATTTGGTTAATTAAAAAAAAAGAAAAAGTAATAGTGAAAAAAAAAATCTCTTTTGTTTTATAATACAACCATACAAAATGAAAATTAATGCGCGAAGACTAACAAAATTCAAAAAAAATAAAAAATTATGAATCAACATCTCACGTGAGAAGTCATTGTGTTTAGGTGTATAGCCCTGGTAGTCATGTCTTGAGTCATGTCCCAACAATTGCAAAAAAAATTAATTGCAACTTCTACCTCCTCATTGTTTACTTATATCTCTTATCACACGTTTTAATTTTTGGAAATAACCCAATTAAACTTCGAATTTATATAATCAGCCCAACATATTCACAACCCTCTTTATTTTATTATTTTTTTAGATCTCTCTTTTCTTTTTTCTTATTATTTATCAATTCTTCAAAATATGATTATTAAACGATTTTTATCAAATTCAATTATTAAAAATTCATTATCTGCAACCACAACAACAACCACTACCAATACCATAAACTTTAACATTCCAACAATTAAAGAAGAACCTAATACAAATATTGATCCATTACAATTAGCTAGAAAATCACCACCATTATCAACATGGACAAAATCACAAATTAAACAAATTTATGAAACACCATTAATGGAATTAATTTTCCAAGCACAATTACAACATCGTGAATATCATCCAAAAAATGAAGTTCAATTATGTACATTATTATCTATAAAAACAGGAGGATGTACAGAAGATTGTAAATATTGTGCACAATCAACAAGAAATAATACAGGATTAAAAGCTGAAAAATTAATTAATATTGAACAAGTTTTTGAAAAAGCAAAAATTGCAAAATTAAAAGGTTCAACAAGATTTTGTATGGGAGCTGCATGGAGAGATATGAATGGACGTAAATCAAATTTAAAAAAAATTAGTGAAATGATATCTAAAATTAATAATGAATTAAAAATGGAAACTTGTGTTACTTTAGGTATGATAAATCAAGAACAAGCTCAACAATTAAAAAATTCTGGTTTAACTGCTTATAATCATAATATAGATACTTCAAAAGAATATTATCCAAAAATTATATCAAGTAGAACATTTGATGATAGATTAGAAACTATTAAAAATGTTCAAAATGTAGGTATAAAAGCTTGTACTGGAGGTATTTTAGGATTAGGTGAAACTCAAGAAGATCATATATCATTTTTATGGAGTTTAGCAAGTATGGAAATTCATCCAGAATCAATACCAATAAATAAATTAATTGTTATAAAAGGTACACCAATTGAAAAAGAATTATCTATTAGAAAAAATTATGAATTAAAATTTGATGATATTTTAAGAACTATTGCAACTGCAAGATTAATTATGCCAAAATCTATTATTCGTTTAGCTGCTGGTAGATATACTATGAAAGAATATGAACAATTTTTATGTTTTATGACTGGTTGCAATGCTATTTTCACTGGTGAAAAAATGTTAACTACTTTATGTAATGGTTGGGATGAAGATATTTCAATGTTAGAAAAATGGGGTTTAAAACCAATGGAAAGTAAGGTATAATAATAATAATAATAATAATATCTGTATATTTATATATATATATATATAAGAGTCTATAATTCATCGAGTATATTATAATTTTCATCATCTTCTTCTCCTTCTGATTCTTCTTCTTTTTGTTCTGGTTTTTTCCGTAGTGGATTTATAATTGGTAATGAAAATGATTCATCTTGTGATTGTTCTTTAGTTATATTATGAGTAATTATACTTGTATTTGGTTCTATTTCTTGTAATGTATCTTGTTCTGTGGTATGTTCATCATCATCATCATCATCATTATCATTATTATTATTAGTATCGTTATTATCAATATCATTATTATTTAGTTGTGTCTGTGGTTGTAGCTGTGGGGGTGGTACTTCAAATAAATCTGGAGATATAGATAATAAATCATCTAATCCACCACCAGACCAACCTTTTCTTGCAATTAATTCAGAAATTTCCAATTGAGCTCTTATTAAACCACCAGTTTTTAATAATATATTATCTTTATTAAATTTAGTAATCATTGAATTAATTTCATGATAATAATCATATTTTAATCTATCAATATCTTCTAATTGATTAGTTAAATTAATTAAATTATTTTTATAAGTATTTAAATTTCTTGTTTTACGTTTACTTAATTTTAAATTTTCTAATTCTTGTAATCTTAAAATTTTTGATTTTTGTTTAATTTCTAATTGATAAAATGAATGATTTTTAATATATTCAATTTCTAAAAAATTTAATTCTTGAATTAATGGTTCAACAAAATTTTTATTTATAATTCTACTTAAAATTTGTTCATTACTACCTATAATATATTGTAAACCTGCTGCATTTAACATACCATCTTCAAATTGTTTTGAATGTTGAATTTTTGGTACTTCTGTAATACATTCTTCTAATGCCATACCAAATTCATTAGCTGCATTACTTATTTGTTGTAATTGATTTTGTAAATTATTTGCTTTATTAATTAAATTTTTATATATTGATATAGTTTGATTAAAATCTTTTGATGTCATTATATTTGAACCTAAATCTAATACTGATGGGGAAAATGATGTAAATGTGTTTAATGATGGTTGACGTTTCATACTTGGTTGTTGTTGAATAGATGGTGGTAATACTGATGCTTTATCCCAATGTTTATTATTAGTATTATTTAAATTATTACTGTAGTTATTGTTATTGGATGGTGGTATTAGATTTATAAATTCAGATAAATGATCAGGAGGTCTTGTTGTTGTTGTATATGATGATGATGAGGTTGGTTTATTTTTATCTTGATTTGAAATAGGGGAACTATTTTCTAGTATTCTATCAGAATTGTTATTGTTCATTATTTACTAAGTTTTATATTAACCCACAAGTTGAACCTCAATTTATATTTTTTTTTTTTTGGTTCATTTTGTTTGTTGATAACAAAACAAGAAATCTATGCGCTCCATATATTTTACAATATTAATATCATTATATATATTAAATAACTATTATATATCTTAAACCCTTAGGAACTCCCAAAACCATTATATAAAAAAACCAATCCCCAATACTAAACTGAAAATGAAACCAAACAAACAAACAGTATAAAACAATAAAACTAGTGGTATCATTAAATAAATAAAAAAAATTCAAACAATTAATATAAAAAACACATGAGTTTAGAACCAAACCATGTTATGTATGTTATATCTGTGTATATTAAACTTTCTCTTGAGAATCTTTTAAAGCTTGTGCAATATCTTTATAATCCAGTCTTGTTTGACGGTCTTGATAATAATATAATACAATTAACAAGAAGAAACATGATAATGAAAAAAATAATATTAATCCAATATATTCTTGATCAATCATAATTTAATAAAGTAGTTTCAAACACAATTGATTATGAATTGATGATGATGAAAAGAAAAAGTGGTGATAATTAAAAAAGAAAGTGAAAGTAAAAGGAAATTATTGAAATCAAATCAATTTTGGTGTTTTATTTTTAATTTCTATTTTTAATCTTGTGTATACTTCTGGTGTTTGTGTTGTTCGTTCGTGTTGTTTCGTGTTGTATGGTACCGTAATTAATAAATTTGTTTGATAATTTTTCTTAGACGAAGAAAAAAAAAATGCTGTAAAAAATAAATTTGAACTTCAATGACTTTGTTAAATGAACTATTGTAATTTTCAATAATCTAATAAATAAAGATTATATAAATCAATTGAATTGAATAAATACTATTCGAATTTCATTTCAACATTCTTGTTTATTTTGAAATTCAAATTAATGGGGAATGTTAGAGAAATAATGAGTGTGAAAAAATTAAAACTGTTCAAGGCAATTTGAAACATACGAAAGGGCCCTGAAACGTGAAAAAACTCAAAACCATTACTAAAATTTTATATACAATAATTTATCTTCTTTTCATATACTTCTTTAAAAAACATATACACCAAGAAATTATACGATGATATTGTTGCATATCTTAATTTCTTACCTATGATGCAAGCGAAATGCTCTACTAGAGATAGATAAGTGCTTTTATAACTAGAAAAGAATCTCTCCATAACTCGTACAATTTTGAAACGGTTTTATCTAAAATCGCCAAAAATTATTTCCGTGTTTTTACTATTTTTATTTTTTCCTATTTTTTTTATGGTATCAATTTCATTTCTCATTAAATATATCTATGTACCTCTATTTACTAATCTATTATATAAATGCAACTAAAAAAGATAATGGAATAATACTCATAAATGGATATAACATTTTACCATCTGATGATTTAGTACTACTTGTTGTAGTTGATGTTGATTTGGAAGATGATGATGATGATGAAGATGCAGTTGTTGAAGAAGCAGATCTTGTAGAAGATCTTGTTGAAGTTGTATTTGAATTAGTTGAATTTGATGAACTAGAATCAATAATAATATCTTCATCTAATGTATATTTTGCTGGTGCAACTGATAATGTTTGATCTTCTAAATCATAAACAAGATAAATTCGATCTAAAATATCAGCACCAAAAATAACCCCATCAATAATTGCTTCATCCATTAATCCTAAATAACATTTATCATCTTCTTCAACAATAAAATCTTGAACTGGAACTTCAATTGTATTATCACCAATATTAAATTTAAAAAATATATCATCATAATTTATACATTCAACTTCATAAGCATCTTCATCTTCATTAAATGTACCATTAATATATTCACCTATATTTGTGATCCAAGTTTTTGGAAATGTAGAAAATGTTGATCCTGTATCAATAATAACTTCAAATATAGAATCTTCAAATGATTCATCATCAATTGAAATATTAGTAATATTAATAGATGCTGCATCTGACATTGGTACAGTACTTAAATTTCCATCAAATTTTGCTTGATCAATAGCACCAAATAATACACTACCATCAGTACCATTTGAATAAATTGAATATTTTACTTTATTAATAATACCTTGTTGTTTTAATAATACAGGAAAATTATCATATTCAGTATTTTTACCAATTCCTAAAATACCTGCATCAACACTTGATTGATTAGCTATACCAAATCTCATATCATTTAAAGTATAGTTTAAAAATGATATATTATCAGTACCCCAAATTCCAATTGCAACAGTTCCATCAGCAAATCCAATTATAAAATCTTCTTCATCTTCATCGTCATCTAAAGAAAATGAACTTGATTGTAAATAATTAAATGTTCCATTATCTGAACATTGATATTCTTCATCAATATCATTAAATAAATCAGGAATATCCGGTGATGATAAAGTATGTAATTCAGATAAATTAAAACATTGAACATCTGAACCCATAACCCATAAATCTGATGATCCTGTATCTATTGTAACTTGAACTAAATCTTTAGTTGAACCTATTTCTAATTTAGTTATATATACTTTTTTCTTATTAATGAAATTTAACAGAACTTGTTCATTATTTCTTTTCTTATTTTTGGTAGTAATTATATTTTTTGTATGTACTTGAAAATCTAATTTAAAACATTGAATAGTTATAGAAAATAATAATAATATTGACAATAGTATCTTCATAATTTTAAAACCTTGATATTTAAGAAGTAAAAGAAGAAAGTAGTTTTGGAAATTAAATTAAAATTCATTTACCAAATTTTTCAAATAAATAAAATCTCAATTATTATCAAAGATCCAAGAGAAACGTGATTACACAAAATTGGAATGAACCGAATGAAATGTTTATTTAGTTAGTTTCTTTTTTTGCTCATTCCATTTTTAATTTTAACGTTTTTGGAAATTTCATTAATTAGTTTTTTCATTTTCTATTGTGTGAGGTTTGCAGCACTTAAAATTAATATAAAATATAAATAAAAAAATTTTTCAATTCCAGAATTGCTCTTTTTCTTCCCCAAAGTTCCCCAAAAACAAACTATACAAATGTAATGATTGCAAAAATTTCAAAAGTAACAATAACAATAAAAACAAATAATATTAGAAAAATTTTTTATTCTTATATGTAGTATAATATGCTTAAATTCTTTTTATTTGTTTTTTTTGATTTTTATTGCTGCTTATTACTACGCCTTGTATTTCTTTGAACCATAAAAATTTTTTAACTATTGAATCCATTAGATAAAGTCCATTAATACATTTAAACCGGACTTGGATACGAGTTTGAAGATGGTTTATTAATTAATTCTAAATAACTGTTCTATTTATTGAAACTACATGTAAATAAAAAAAAAATCACAAGTTGTTATCTATTTAATACAAAAATATCAAAGAAAGTATTCTTCTATTGAATTAACTAATCTAACACGAAGTAATTTACTAATTTGAATAATTAAAAGAGTATTTATTCAAATATGGTTAGTAGTTTGTTGATGAAAAAATTTTATAATTATTGTAAAAATTACTACTAAATATTTGTTAAATTTTCAAAAAAATTACAATTCATTAAAAATCTAGAAAACAACTTTATAAGCTCTTGAATAAGGTAGTATGATAGTTTAAATTCAATATATTATTAAATATTATTCATATCGTTTTGTTTAGATACGATTTTATTTTAAAAATTAAAGATTTATATTTTGCAGATCTCTTAAATTTATTAAGAAATCTCGAAAATTTATGGCAAAATCATCAAAACGTGACTATTCATGCTGCATAATATTGCGTCACGAGATTCGCGCAAAATTTTACAATTTCAACAAACAGGTCCCTTGGCCCAGTTGGTTAAGGCGCGGTGCTAATAACGCCGAGATCAGCAGTTCGATCCTGCTAGGGACCATTTGATTATTTTTTTTTGTTTTTCTTTTGTTTTCTAATTTTTTTTTATTTTTTAAAAGAAACTCATCTCTATATTTTTTTTTCAACCTTTTTTTTTTTTTTTTAACTTTCAACTTCATCAATAATGATTTCTTCAAGTACTTGGGTACCAAGAGGATTTGCCTCTGAATTTCCAGAAAAATATGAATTGAATGATGAAGAAATGGAAAGAATTAATGCCATGGCAAATTTAGAGCTCAATGATGCAAAAGAAGAACTTAAACAAGCAGAAGAAGATGAAGAAGAACAAGAAGAAGGAAAATCTACAAGTAAAACATCTTTATTAAGAGATCAATTAGAAATGGATGATGATTTAAAAGAATATAATTTAGAATCATATGATGATGATGTTGATGATAAAAATGGTGAAAAAATTTCAATGTTCCCAGGTTTATCAAATACAGGAGCAAAATTACATGAAAACGAACAAGACGAAGAAGATGTTTATTTAACATTACCTACTGAAACCGATGAACAAGAAGAAAAACAAGAAAATCAAATATATCCAACTGATAATTTGATATTGGCAACCAGAACAGAAGATGATATTTCATGGTTAGATATATATATTTATGATGATGGTGCAGGAGCTCCAAATGGTGAAGAAGAAGAAGAAGATAAATTAGATCAAGATGTAGCAAATGGTTTAGTTAGAGATGCCAATTTATATGTTCATCATGATATTATGTTACCTGCATTTCCATTATGTGTAGAATGGATTAATTATAAACCACAATCATCATCAGAAGATAATAATATAGGAAATTTTGCTGCTGTTGGTACATTTGATCCACAAATTGAAATTTGGAATTTGGATTATATTGATAAAGCATTTCCTGATATTATATTGGGTGAACCTAATAAAAATTCATTCAGTGCTAAAAAATCAAAAAAATCAAAGAAAAAATCAAATCAACATATAACAACTCATCATATTGATGCTATATTATCATTATCTCATAATAAAATTCATAGATCAGTATTGGCAAGTACATCAGCTGATAAAACTATAAAATTATGGGATTTAAATACAACTACAGCTGTCAAATCATATAATCAAATTCATCATAATAAAACTGTATCTTCATCACAATGGCATGCAACTGAATCATCAATTTTATTAACTGGTGGTTATGATTCTACAGCAGCTTTAACTGATGTAAGAATAGAAGATTCATCAAATAGTTCAAAACATTATAAAGTTCAATCTGGTGAAGAAGTTGAAAATGTAAGATGGAAAAATAATTCAGAAATATTTTATATTGGTACTGATCAAGGTAATGTATATTGTTTTGATATTAAAAATGATTCTAAACCTTTATGGACTTTACATGCTCATGATTCAGGTATATCTTCATTAGATACTAATAATTTTATTGATGATATATTAGTTACAAGTGCAATGAGTGATAAAATAGTTAAATTATGGAAAACTCCAAATAGTAGTGATAATTCAACAGGACCATCTATGATATTATCAAGAGATTTTGGTTTGGGTAATGTATTAACTACTAGTTTTGCTAATGATATTGAAGTTGGTGGAAATTTAGTTGTTGGAGGTATTACAGCTGGTTTAAAAATGTGGGATACTTTTTCAAATCCATCAGTTAGACATTCATTTAAAAAAGAATTAAAAGATTTACAAATTAAAGCTAGACAAGATGCTAAATCAAATGGACGTGCTTCAAGAATAGCTAGAAAATATCAAGGTGAAAATTCTAAAGAAGAAGAAATTATGACCGTTGAAGCTGGTGGATTAGAAGATGAAAGTGATTCTGATGGCGAAGAAGAAGCTCAAATGGATATGGAAGAAGAAGATGGAGATGATATGGATGATGAATAGAATATATCATAAAATTAATATATATATATATAAATAAAGAGAACCTAAAAAAAAAACTCTATAATTTACTTTCGAATAATTTAATTAATTCATCTTCAGATGATCCACTAGATACTGAATCATCAACAATTCCATCAATTGAAACTGTTGGAGTGACATGAACACCAACACCTCTTAAATATTTAGTGAAATATTTAACATCAATAGTAGCACCATTACCAGCATTACTTGGTTCCTTACCATTAGTTGGAATATCTAATTCTTTTAAAATAGTTTCTTTCAGAAATGGTAATTTTAAATATTTACTAACTACATTATAAATTTGTTCATAAATTTGATTTCTAGTTAAATTAATATTTGAATTATCATAAAAATCTTCTTTATTTTCAAATAAAACTTTTGATAAATCCCAAAATAATTTAATTGAATCTTGATCTTGATCTGAATTTTGATTTTCTCTTAATAATTTTGCATAAACTAATGAAAATTCAGTTAATAAAGTAGAATTTGTATGCCATGGTTGAATTACATTAACAAATACAAATTGAAATTTATCAGGATATTTAGATTGTAATGAAGGAATTACTTTTGAATATAATTTTAAAAATAATTTGGCACTAAATGGACAATTATAATCTAAATATAAGTTAATTATATGTGGTGCTGATTTTGCACTTGATAATGTTTTAGTAGATAAATAATAATGAGTTAATGAATATTTAGGAGATATCATAATAATTAATTAATTAAACAAGAATAAGTATTTGATAGCAATTGAATAAATTTGTTGATTTCTTTTCAGTAGATGATATGATGAATAATAAAATATTCCATATTGTTCTACTTGGTTTTTGGAGTTTATGGTTTGGCAATGTCCCCTTAAAATCTCTAAGAGTGCCACACTTTTTGGGACGTGGGGGAGCGCCGCGTTCTCCTCCAAATTATTTTGTAGCTTTTTTTTTTTGTTTTTGTTGGGGGCAATACTGAATAGATGCAAAATTAATAAGATTTAATAATCAATTTTCGTCAGTTTCTCAGACTTTAACTGGTTGATATAAAAACCAAGTTGTTTCAATATTTGATCTTTATCGTTTTTATTTATTCAAGTAATAAATGAACAAAAAAATTTCGACATAGTTACAAAAATCTAGTAGTTAAATATTTAATCAAAAAAAAAAGAAGAAACTATTAAAAATACATAATTATTATTGATACATATATTATAAATTAAATTTACTTAGTTATTAGAAGTTAAATTTTCGTTCTTCCTCTTTTTTCTACCACGTTTTCTAGCTTTAGCATTATTTGCCTTATTCTTGGATTTAATATTAGTTGCAATATTATCCTGATCATTTTTCTTTGACATATTTTCATCAACTTGATCCAGTATTGCTAAACTATCAAATGATTTGGCCATAGACTTTGAAGTGTTAATTGCAACATTTATTTGGAATTCATCGTCATCGTCATCTGATTCAGCACTAACTAATTGATTTTGAATTTCAGAATATGAAATCATTTGTGCTACTTCACTTTCATCACCATCATTATTGGAATCATCATCGATATTAATTTTAGTATAATTATCACCACTAGATTCATCATCCAATATAATTTCATCAGAAGAACTTTTACCACTTGATTCATCATCGTCATCAACTTCATTACGATTAGAAAATTTATACTCATTAGAATTATCCTCATCAGAAACATCATACACTTTAAATTCCTTAACCATATAATCACTCTCCTCATCAGAAGAACTGTCATCATTCACAATAAATTCTTGAAGTTTACGTTTATCATCCTTATTACTACTATTACTATCATCATGAAAAGAACTACTATCAGAATGATCATGATCTTTATAGTCATCATCAGTATATACATCAAAGTCATCATAATTAGCATTATCATTATAATCATCATCTTCAATTATCAATCTTTTCCGTCTCTTTTTCTCAGCTTGACTTTTATTAATTGTAACATTTGGTGAATTTTCACTTGATTCGTTCTCGTTCTCATCAGTCTGACTTGTAGGTTCAATTATAGGACCTTCATCATCAACTTGTTTGATATCATTTGTAGGATTGTTCTCAAGTTTAATAATTGGTAATTTCTCTGCAGATCTTTCTATATCATTAACATGTTTCATATTATCTGTAGGAATTTTTTCAACTTCAACATTAGAACCTTCCTTAACTTGTAGCACCTTCCTTAACTTGATAGAATCTTTTTCAACTCGAATGCTCAGACTTTTTTCGACCTCAACCATAGGTGACTCTTCAATTGATTTGTCAGAGTTCTCATTATTAAGTTGATTGAAGTTATCTGTAAAATCTTTTTCAAGTTTAATAATTGGTGAATTTGTATCATTAAAATGGTTTAGATTCTCATTTTTTTCAACTTCAACAGCAGGCAGTTCTTCGGCAGGCAGTTCTTCGGCAGGCAGTTCTTCAACAACAGGTGGTTCTTCAACTGATTTGTCGTTATTGTCATTGACTTGTGCGAGGTTTTCTGTAGCAGGGTTTTCAAGTTTGACAGTAATTAAATCATCAGCTGGTTTTTTCTTATCATTAACATTAACATTCACATTTTTAATAACTGTAACAATAGGATTTTTTTCAACTTGAACTGCAGGACTTGATTCAACTTGAACTGTAGGAACTGATTCATCTTGAACTGTAGGAATTGATTCAATAAAATTATTTTCGACTTGAACTGTAGCACTTGTTTCAACTTGAGCACTTTTTTCAACTTCAACTATAGGACTTGTTTCTTCAACTATAGGACTTTTTTCAATTTCAACTGCAGATGAATTTTCAATTAATTGATCGCTGTTCACTTCATTAATCTCCACTTGTTCTGTAGAATTTCTTTCTTGTTCATTTACAGATAAATCTTCAATTGTTTTATTATTGTTGATTACCTTTGAAGTTTGATGATTTAATGTTGAAGAAATTGGTATTGCTGGAAAATTTTTTATCTTTTCTGTGGAACTAGAGTTTTCTATGGTGTTAATAGGATTTTTATCTGGTTCTTTCTCTCCAGTTTCAAGTTCTGTTTCTCCAGTTTCAAATTCGTTTTCTTCATGTTCAATTCCAAAATGTCTCAAAATTGCTTGTATAAGCATTTTAATATTCATATTTTTTTGTCGTAAGTTGTTTTCAAACTGTTGTTTTATCTTTGTATTAGCAGCCTTTATTTCATTTACTTTATGAACAAAATTACAATATGCACAACCTGAACCATGTAATACATCTTGAGGAAAATCAAATTGATCCATAAAATTACTTTCACTACTACTTTCAAGTGGAGTTAAATCTTGATTCGAAATTATTGGTGAAGATAAAGTCTTGTCCGAATTTGGTTGGTTTTGAGAATGTTTTCTAATATCCAATTGAGTTGAATTTTGAACAGATGATAATTGAATATTATCTTTTTGTGAACTATTTGTAGTTTCAATACTAGTTTCATATTGGGATGCTTGAGCAGGCAATCCTTGGGAACTTTTTGTACTATCGATAGTATTTTCAACTTGAGTTAAAGATTTAGTAGATAATGCAGTGTTATCTTTGATAGCATTTATTGTAGTAACAATTCTATTTTCTAATTGAGTTGATGTATGAACTGGTAAAGATTGAGTGGAATCTTTGTTTGAATTTTGAGTACTCTTTGCACTATTTTCTAATTGAGTTGACGTTTGAATCGGTAATGATTGAGTAGTATCTTTATGAGAACCATTTGAAGTTTCTATACTATCTTCTAGTTGTGTTGATTTTGTAACAGATAATTCAGTGGTTTCTTTGTGACTGCTATTTGAAGTCTCAATTATATCTTCAAATTGAGTCGAAGTTTGAACAGATACTTGAGGTTTTGTATTATCTATAGTATTTTCAACTTGACTTGATGTTTGAATTGATAATGATTCAGTAGTATCTTTATTTGAACTTTTCGTAGTTTCTATACTATCAGATTGGGTTGACGGATGAATAGCTAATGTTTCCGTTTTACTTCTTCGAGTTTGCATATTTTTTAAAAATTCTTCATCACTATTTTCTATTTCATCATCAATTTCAATTAATAAGGAATCAGGTTTTTGATGTGGAGTTTTCATCATTTCATTATGCATTGGTTCATTATCAGCTTCATTATTTTGATCACCGTCATTTTCTACTTCATTATCGTTTTCTCCAGCTTGGATTTCATTATCATTTTGATTTTGATCAACTTCTTCTTCTTTCCGAGGATTTCTATCTTCTTGATTTTCCTCATTTGCAATGTTAGCAGATTCAACACTAAGTTCTTGTTCTACTTCTTCCTCTGGTTTTTCCTCATTTTCAATGTTAGCAGATTCAACACTAAGTTCTTGATCCATTTGTTCATCATCATCTTCGTCTTCATGATTTTCTTCATTTTCATTGTTAGCAGATTCAACACCAAGTTCTTGTTCCAGTTCTTCCTCTGGTTTATTTATCTCATTTTCAATGTTAGAAGATTTAACACTAAGTTCTTGATCCATTTGTTCATCATCATCATCTTCTTCATGATTTTCTTCATTTTCAATATTAGCAGATTTCTCAGTACCAAGTTCTTGTTCCAGTTCTTCCTCTGGTTTATTTACCTCATTTTCAATGTTAGAAGATTTAACACTAAGTTCTTGATCCATTTGTTCATCATCATCATCTTCTTCATGATTTTCTTCATTTTCAATATTAGCAGATTTCTCAGTACCAAGTTCTTGTTCTACTTCTTCCTCTGGTTTATTTACCTCATTTTCACTGTTCGAAGATTTAACACTAAGTTCTTGTTCTAGTTCTTCCTCCACTTCCTCTTCCTCATTTTCCTGATTTTCGTCATTTGCATTGTTAACAGACTTCTCAATACTAAGTTCTTGTTCTACCTCTTCTTCTGTTTGATTTTCCTTGTTAGAAGAATTCATCACAACATCTTCTTCTTCTTCTTCTTCTTCAGAACTGTTAAGTAATCTTAATACATTTCGACTCAATTGAATTCTTGATTTAGGTACTTTTTTAGCTAAATCTCTTCTATTTTGTTTAATTTGAGAAATTAATGAATCAGTTTTTTTTGCTGTTGAATTTGGTGTAGATTTTGTTACTTTATTCATAATATCATCAAACTTTAAACCTAAAGAAATATTTTGTTCATCATTATCATCATCATCATCATCATCATCTTTTTCTAGTTCTTCTTCAGCTTTTTGTTTTTCTTTTACTTGGTTTGCTTCTTCTTGGTGCTCTTCTTCTTTTTCCTCTGCTAGCATTTGACCAATACTCAACCTTTCCCTAATTGAAATCTCACTTGATCCAGTTAACTTTTCATTTGAAAGTTCATGTCCAGACGATTGTTTATTTGCAATAACGTCAACTATTTTTTCTTGTTCTTGTTCTTGTCCTTGTTCTTTTTGCATTTCTTCGTTTAGATTTTCTTCTTCTTCCTCTATTTCTATAAGTTCATTTACTTTTTCTTCATCTTCTTCATCATCTTCTATTTCTATAACTTCATGTTTTTCTTTTTCTTCATCTTCATCTTCTTCATCTTCATCTGCTTCTGCTTCTGCTTCTTCTTTTTCAACTCCTTCTTCCTTTTTTTCATCTTCTTGTTTTTCTTCTACTTGGTTTCCTTCTTCTTCTTGTTCTTCTTCCTTTTCCTCTAGTAGTATTTGACTAATACTCAATCTTTCCCTAATTGAAATTTCACTTGATCCACCTAACTTCTTATTTGAAAGTTCATGTCCAGGTGATTTTTTGTTTGCAATATCTCCTAAACTAGGAGACTTTTTACTTGCAAGTTCACGTAAACTAGGAGACCTTTTAGGTGTCTTTTTATTTAAAAGTTGATGCAAACTAGATGACTTTCTAGGTGTAGTTTCATAATCTGATAACCATGGATCAAAAACATTTTCAGTCAAACGATCATTATTAGCATCTTCTATTATGTTACCTTGTGATTTATTAGCATCTTCAATTATATCAACTTGTGATCTATTATGAGCATCTTCAATTATTTCAACTTGTGATCTATTATGTGCATCTTCAATTATTTCAACTTGTGATTTATTATGAGCATCTTCAATTATTTCAACTTGTGATTTATTATGAGCATCTTCAATTATTTCAACTTGTGAACTATTATGAGCATCTTCAATTATTTCAACTTGTGATTTATTATGAGCATCTTCAATTATTTCAACTTGTGATCTATTATTATTATCATCAATTTTATTAGAATCAAGTTGTGGTTCATCATTATCATAATCAATATCATATTCTGAATTATTATGTTCATTTTCATCAATATCATCTTCTAATCCTTTTGAATATTGTCTTTCTATTCCAAAATTTAATAAAGGTTCAGCTGGAGTAGGACTACTAAGTTGTTTTTCATTTTCTATATCAACAACATTTGGTTCATCATTTGAACTAGGAACAATATTTTTCTTAATTAATTTATTTATATTAAATTGATCAGATACTCCAATATCTTCTTTAATTGGCGATGAACTTGGTGGTAAATCAATTCTAGTAATTGTTGTTGGTTTTCGTATTGGCGATGAATCAATATTATCAATTTTTTTGTGTACCGATGAAGTTATTGATGCTGGTTTTAAAATAGTGTTAGCAGTAATTGTATTTTTAATTGATTTCTTCTTTCGTGCTTGTTTTGCCAGTCTTTCTTTATCAAGTCTTTCTTTAAGTAATTGAGACAAACTTAGTGCTGGTCTTTCTGGTTGTATAAAATTATCCTTATCTATTATTATTTTACCTGAACTTAATTCTTGTGGTTTTGGCGAGGTTTCTTTATAAACTCTAGGAATAATTGATATTCTATTTGCTAAAGGTGATGATTTCTGTGATATTGATTTGTTTGGTTCAATAAATGAAGATGATGATATTTTTTTAGGTACAACTAATTCTTTATTAAATGAAGGTGATAATGACTTGTTTAGTTCCACTGCTGATTGATCATCATCATCATCATCAGAATCGACGAATAATTTTGGTGATGCTGTAGTAAATTTGTTACCTGCAATTGATGATGGTGATAATTTTTTAGTTTCTACTGGTTCCTTAGGTCCCAGTGATTTTTCAGTAGGTGTAGTTGATTTGCTAGGTTCAATATTTTTTTCCTTATTAACAGGTGGTGATTCATCATCAGAGTCTAAAGTTAAATCTATGATTTCAGGTGATTTTGATTTTGATACGTTAGCAGGGATTGATGATTGTGATTCTTTAGGTTCTGTTTTCAACAATGTAGTTGTTTTTTTGGTAGGTTTAACAAATACTTCCTTAGGTTCAACTGATTTGCTAGATATTTTTGATGATTTTTTTGATTTAATCGGAGTTTTTGATTTTTTAATTGCTTTAACATTAGATATAGGTAGTTGTTTATTTTGTTGTTGTGGTTGGCTAGCCTTACTATACCAATTCTTGGAAGCTTCAGTATCTACAACATTAATTGAATCAGCATCAAAATAAATTATCGGTGATGGTTTCTTTTTATCATCTTCTTCCACTTCCACTTCTTGTTTAGATACTTTAGTTATTTCAACTATATTAAGATCTTCTTGTTGAAGCTCATACTTTTTATGTTTTTTTAATTTTGGTACTTGCTCTTCTTCAGGACTTTCTGAAATTCCAGGTGATTGAATATCAAATATATTGTTTTCAGGTTCAACATCATTGCTTTGATTTTGTTGTTGTGGAGGACTTTTTGATGCCCTGGGTGGTTGAAAATCATTAATATTGACGTTTTCAGATTCATCCAAATCACTTTCTTGGTCCGGACTTGGTGATATATCAGATAGTTTAGGTTTGATTATAGTGATTTTTTCTGTTTGAACCCCATTATTTTGATTTTCTGATTCCGATTGTTGTTGTTCTAGTTTGGAATTTTTTAGTAATTTAGATGCTTCAGTTTCTATTATATTAATATCTTCCTGTTGGACATGTATATCCTTTTTCTTTTTTCTTCTTCGTCTTGGTTTTTTTAAAATTGGTTGTTCTTCTTCTTCTTCTTGATTCTCTATTGTTTCTTGGCTTTGGGAATCAGGTATTTTTCGTTTACGCGTCTCTGTGGTAGATGATGATTTTGATTTTGGTCTTGAAGCTTTTGATTTACCTTTTTTTGCAATTTTTGCTTTCGGTGTTGGTGTTACTTCATTTGATTTTGGTGTCGATATTACCGATTTTGATGATGATGATTTATTCTTTCCTGTTACAATCGAAGATATTAATGGACTTGAAGGTGGAAAATTATTATCTATATGTAATTGATCATTATTATTTTCTTGAATCTGTTGATTTATATCTATCGAAGTTGATGATTTAGTAGGTGTTTGAGTAGACTTGGATACATATATCTTCTTTACTTTGTTTGGTGTTGATGATTTGTTTAATTTTTTAGGTGAAGAAAAGCCATTGGGTATAGTTTGATTTTGATTATTATTGGTATTTTTATTATGATCTGGTTGATTATGCGATTGAATTTGTTGTGGAGAACTAGTCGGTTCTATATTATCAGACAGATGAAATATATTCCATAAACCTTTGAACATTTCTTATTAAAATTGATTCATATAGATTTGACTAATTGAATAATGATTAAATTACTTGTTGTTTATATGTTTAATAGTATGTTTTGAGATTTATCTAAATTTTTTTTTTTTCTGCTTCTAATAATCTCATCAAAAGTTATTTATGTATGTTGTGGTATATACACTACGAGAAAAATATGGAGGCAGCATAGTTAATTAGTAAACAATTTATTTACTTATTTCTATGTTGATATATAATAATAAATAAATTGATTTTAGGAGTTTCTTAAAATTTGGATCACCATTATATTCTTGTCATGTTTTAAAATAGAACTAAATTTAAAAGTTTAGGATATATGCGCATGAAACCTATAACTAACTGCTACCATATGAGAATTTCGAATACTAAAGTTGTTGTAGAAAAGGTCAATCAATAAAATAGAAATAAATGGAAAGAGAATAAGAAATAAAGAATATTGAATTATTAAATGGTTTAATGAAAACGACTATAAGATCTAATTAAAAATAATCATAACTAAACTAATATATAAATTAAACAAATTATAACTAAAAACTAATATATAAATTAAAAAGATACTATAAATAAATAGAAATAGAAATAGAAATAAAAGAAAACCAAAATTATTTTAAAGATTAAATATAATTTCAATTAATATAATAATAAAAAAAAATGCTTCCAAAAATTATTTTTTATTTTCGAGGAGTCTTTTAAAAGTGCAAAATGTTCGTTGAAAAAAAATTATCTACAGATATCCTTTGGAAACTATACCTGAAGCAACATAATTTCTAAATCAAAAAAACTCCTTAGTTGATAATAATATAATATAAATTTGATGTTTCAAACACAAGTCAAAAATAATCTCAAATAAAAATTTAAATAATCACCCCCAACTATATGTAAGTTAGTAATATCAAAATATACTATAAAAAATCATACCATTGAAGTATTGATTGATTGATTAAAATATGAAAAATATCCAAGTTTAAATAAAAATTACTTGTGATATTGTCAAATGTGAAAGGTATTAGTTGTGTATTCTAACCAAACATTTGCTGCTGTTCTGTATTGTTTTTTTTTTTTTTACAAAAATTCGAGTTTTTTCTACTCGTATTTATACTTTTTTTTTAATTAGTACTACCCCTTAAAGAAAAACATACACACATTTATTTAAACGAAAAGAAGGACAATCTGATAGATCACATTTCACACCAAAACAACAACACATTATCCAAAAATAAAAAATACACATCACACGATAGTATTATTAATAGATTCATCTTTAAAGTTAAATCATATAAGTAGTTCATATTAAATCATCAATTAATATTGGATAATTTACTCTAGTTCTTGAATCTTTAAATCTAATTCATTGAATAATAAAATGAAATATTACATGTCATATATATATGTCTACATTTAGATATTAGATTCTAGTTTAATACATTAGAATAGATAGATAATAGTAGAAAAAAAAGTCCATGTATTAATTGTACTTGACTATATAAAATATCCATATAGTATCAAACTATATATTATTTATCATATTTATATTTATATTATATTATATTATTCTAGTTTGTTTCTTATATTTTAATTATTTTCTATATTTTCATTTTTCTAACATTTCCCAGTATTTAATTACAAAATTATTTATTAAAAGACATCATTATTATTACTAATTATTATTGAATTAAAATCATTAATTTACATTTATCAAATAATATTCCATGAAATTTTTCATCATCATCAACTTCAAATTCTTTTAAACGATCTTGATGTTGTAAATCATTATAAGATAAATTTGAAGATATATTATTTTCAGTTATAAAATCTTCAAAATCATTTTTTAAAAATAAATGAATTGAATCTGATGTTTTCAATTCTGTAAAATTATGTTGTTTTAAATCATCTAATTCTAATCTTTTAAATAATTTAGTTTTTAAATCTTGTAATCTTAAATTTGTAGGTAGTAATAAAACAAATATATCATCTTCATAATAAAATTTAACTTTAATTTTAGTTGTTGAAATATTATTATTATTCTTTTGTAAAGTATAATCAGTATCAGGTAAACTTGTCGTTGAAGCTTCTCTTGATCTTGTCATACCTGTATTATTTTCATTTAATATTGGATCAGAAGTTCTTGATTGTTGATTTAAATTTGAATATTGTGATAATCTATCTTGATGAGAATTTGATTTTTGACTAATTGGTTTAGAAATTCTTTTAGTTGTATTTATATTATCAGTTTCTTTATCAAATCCATTTTCTAAAATTTCAAACAATTGTAAAACTTCATCAGATCTTGATATATGAGTTGGTAATGCAATTAAATTTTGTAAATAATAATCCAATTTTTCTCTTCTTAATTTTGATATAGAATCATTAACATGAATTAATGGTCCAGGTATTGAAGGTAAAATTCTTTTTGAATTTTCAATTTTACCAGCTTCAAATGGAAATAATTCTAATAATTTAACTTGTAAATCATAAAAATCTTGATAATATCGATATAAATATCTTATTTTACCATTAGATAATTTTGCAACAATTAAATATTGATATCTACCATGATCCAATTGAAATGAATCAACATTTGCTTCTATTATAGTTGTAGAAGTTAATGAACTTCTATTTGACATTATTGTTTGACCATCAAAAAATTGTGAAGTTGATGACATTGGAGGTGTTTTACTTTGTGAAATAGATCCTAAAGGTATAGTTGATGCTTGATATTTTGCAGTTTGATCTTTCCATTGTTCAACAGTTGGAATTTTGAATCCTGTAATTATAGAAACAACTTGATCTCTATTAGTTGTATCAATAGTTGTATTTGTTGTTGAATTTGGATTCATTAAATCAATAATTTTAACATAAGAAACTGGAACTAAACCAGGTCCACCCAATCTATTTATTGGTTTAGCAATAAACCATTCATAATCATGATGAGCACATATTATTAAATTTTCTCCAGGTGATACATCTAATTCATCTTCTCGTTCAGCTTTAAATTCATATAATGTTACAGCATATAATGTTTGATTTGAATTTCGATGAATAGTAGTAGTTCCCGAACTTGATGGAATTGTTGATGATGAAATTATTGATGAACCATTAATATTTGAAGGAGGTGAAGAATTTGTTGAAGTTGTTGAAGAAGTTGATTGAACTGGTGGACGTGATCTATTAAAAACTTCAAAATAACTTAGTGGAACCATACCTTTTAAATTTGTCATTGGATTAGTTGCTTGTATCCAACCATTGGCTTCTGCTTCTTTAATATCAGGATTATCATCAATATTATTTACAACATGAAAAAAATCTCCTTTATTAAATTTTAATTCACCAGGACCTTGAGGTTCATAATCATATAATGCTTTAATAACTTTTTTGGGGGACAGTAATAATTCATAAGTTGAATCTGGTGATGTGATTGAAGAATTAGATACTCTTGATATTGATCTTTTAGGAGAACTCGAAGAACTTGACAGTCTTTTATTTTTTCTAAATGATTTAATCATTCTTTTGATATTGCATGTAAATTAAAAAAACAAAAACAAAATTTCGGAAGTTGATATTATTATTATTTGATTATTTGGTTATTATGATTGATTGATCTTCTATATGAAAGATTGATATAATAATAAAATAAAAAAAATCTGTATAAAAGTTTGATGGAGTTTGAATTTTTTTGTTTTTTTTTTATTTTTTTGTTTTATGTTTTTTTTCTTTTTTGGATTTTGATTAAATTTTTGAAACTGAACAAAAAAAAAAAAAAAAAAGATCAGAAAATTTTTTAAGGAAATTTTTAATTTTTTTTTTTTTAATTTTTAAAATTTTTGTGTTTTATTGGGAATATAAACTTATTAAGAGAATTGAATAAAAACCCCTTTTAATGTACTATAATTACTACTTTCTAATAAACGTACTAGTATTATCTTTCTATTCATAAATGTAAGTATGTCTAGTAATTTGTGTTTCTTAGATACTACGAAATTTTTGCTTTGTTCTCTCCTAATTGAAAAAAATAATTTTTTGGCTTTACTATTGTGGATGCATCTAATTAATTCTTACATTTTATTATCAATAGATATATGAACTCTACAAACTAATAATAACGGGTTTAGATATATGTATATATATAGACAATCAAAGGTTTAAGTTTAGAATTTAGAATCATATCAATTTGTTCTATTTTAAGGTACAATACAGTACAGTGGGTCGATCTAAATTTGGTAGCTTTTGAAAGGAGGTACTCTACATATTACTAGATAATAATTACTTTCTGTGTCTTGTTTTTTCCAATTTATTTATTCATTGCTAATTTCAAATTCAAATTTACTTTTTTAACTTTTATTTCATTGAAATTGAATCTTAATCTTATTCTTTACTTGATTCATCTCATCTCTATGTTTTGTAGTTATGAAATTTGATATATCAAAAGTTTAAATGGTTAATCAAAATAATCTTTAACAATTGAATTTATGGGATATGCAAGATCCAATAATAATAATAATAATAATCCACATTGTAAAATATTTAATCTTAATTTTTTAAGGGTTGTTGTTTAAATTATATTAATTTATATGTAGATTGTCATATATTAAAATTAATTTAGATAATTTAAATTTGTCCATTCTGTTTTGAGACGTGTCTTTTTTTTTATGAGATTTTTTTTTTTTTTTTTTGCTTTCTTTTTGCAATTTTTTTATAATTTTTCAATCTTATGTTCTTTATTAGAATTAATACCGTCTTTTAAGGTTCTGCCTCTATATACATACCTTTTCACTTGATTGATATACATATATATGCCAATCATTCGGATTAACCCCATAGATTATGATTATGTATGTTAGATCTTGTAAATCATTGATTTACAATCGAACAAAATCGTAGGAAAAAATATTTCAAACTAAGAAAAAAAAATAAATTAATAGTCAATTCATTTTCTAACGTGTTTTTCAAATATCTCTTATGTAAGTAGATAAAAAGTCATTTATTTATTTACTTGAAAATTTCATGTTTACTACTTTACAACAGTGATGGGATCCCATCTTCTTCTTCCTGTTGTTGTTGTTACTGTGTACAAATTTCATCGTTTAATAGTTACAAAATCACTAGGTTAAAATAAAAATTAAAATTACAAAATAAAGCGACACAAAATTATTAATTATTCCTAAAACAGAAAAATTATTACATTTGAAAATTTCAAATTTTTCAAATTTACAACGGCATTATTTTTAATAGTAGTATGGCTGACTCAAACTAAAACTGAAAAAAAATATTTTTAAAATCTGTCATAGTTACAATACGTACATTAAAAAATTCGAGGTTAATATAAAAATTCTATTCTTTTTAAAGGAGGGGGGGGGGGGGTGGAATGGATCAAATCAATTTAATCGCATACATCGAGGCTTGAACTATTACATTCTTGGACCCAGTTCCGCTACCATGCAGCTAATAAAATTAAATTTGTCGAGAGAAGAGACCCAGACGAAAAATTAAATTTAAAACCGTTATAAAATTTTCGATCTACCATTTTTTAATACGTCGTATTTATAGTAGTACAATAAAATAATAATAATAATAATAATAATATAACCCCAAATATTTAATTTTATAATAATATACAACATAATATATATATATATATATATATATAATTTTATAAAAAAATCAAGATTAATTTTTAAAAATATTCATTTCTTCATTAATAGTAAAAGTTAGTTTTTTTTTTGTTCTAATCCTCATCCATATATTCTCTTGAATAAACTTCACTTAAATTTCTTGCAGCTTCCATTAATTCAATAGGTAGTTGTTCATCATTAATTTCAGATTGTAACTGAGGAGGTTGTTGTTGTTGTTGTTGTCCTTGAGGTGGTGGTATCGGAGGTTGAAATTGACCATGAGGTGGTAGTTGTGGTTGGGTCAGTTGTTGCATTTGAGATTGTTGTTGTGGAGAAGTTCTTAAAATATATTCTAAACCAGGATTCAGTTTTGTTATTTCTACATTATCAAAATTATCATTATTAATATATTGATCATATTCAGTCTCTCCAGGTTGTTGTGATTGATTATTATAATTTATATCTGGAACTACTGGATCAGTCGTATATGAATTAGTTGATGGATCATAAGTAGTAGTTGTAGTCCTAGAAGAAGAAGAAGTCACCCCCATCACTGATTCACTATTATTATTATTATTTTCGGTTTCAGTTGTTGTTTCTGGTGGTTGAGTATAATATGCATCAAATTCATCTTGATCTTCTTCATCTAATATCATGTCTTCTGAACTTTCGTCTTCTGTAGTTATTTTTTTCTTCTTTTTAGAATTATTATTATTTCTTGATTTTTTCTTAGGTGGTTTCATCATTGCTTGATCTTGTTCAAACTATATTAAATATTAAGGTTGAATCAGTTAGTAAAAAAAAAAAAATTGAACTCTAAAATTAAAGTACTTAAAACTAAGTACCCTAAAAAAAAAAAATTATTATTATTATTATTATATTTACATACCTGTCGATATTTAGCAAGATAAATCTTTAAAGTTTCTGAATAATTTTCAAATCCTAAAGTATACATAGCCCATAAAATATCTTCACCATTTAATGTTTTCCTTTTCTCTAATTTACATTTATCTGATGCTTGAGATGTTATAAATGATATAAATTCAGATACACATTCTTGTATACATTCTTTTGATTCTTTTGATAATTTGGCATGTTCTGGTAATGCTTTCTTCATTACTCTTCCAACTAAATAATCAAAATGTTAGTAAAATGAAATTTTTCTTCGTATATTTTTTATTTTTTTCTTTTCTTTCTTTGACATACCATTTGCAATTGGTAAAAATCTATCTTGTTCTTTTATTTCATAATCACAATTATGCCAATTCTTATCAAGAGGTTCTTCATCACTCATGATATCTACTATTAACAAACAAAAAACAATAAATAAAGTATCTTTGTTTTTAGTTTTGGTTTTGGGTTTGTTTTTTTTTTTAATTTTTAATTTTTTTTGGATTAATTTAAATTTATATTTTTTTTTCAGATGGCTTTTCCATATCGGAGATTAAGCGACAAACAAAATTTATCTAATCCGATCAATTCGCAAAAAAAAACATAAAAAAATGAACAATAATTATAGAAATTAATTTTATATATTATTATTATTATTTTTAAATTTTTCTCTATAAAAGTTCTAAAATTTTCTTAATATAATCTTGATATATTTGACAATCTTTAACTTCATCTTTCCAATATTCAAAAGTTATAATAGTATGTTCAAAGAATACAATTAAACCATTTTTATCAATAATCATATTAAATAATTTAATTATATCATCTAAATTTTTAAAACTACTATTATTATTCAGTTGTTGAGATGCAAGATATTGTTTAAAATTTAAATCATTTTGAGCTAAACTTAACATATCATTAATTTTTTTATAAATTAAAAATTGAAATATACTTCCAATAAATAAATTTCTTAAATAATACCATGAACCAGGATGTCTATGACTTGTTAATTTTGGTATATTTAATTTTGGTAAAGAAATTAAATTTTGTATAAAAATTCTTAAAATTTTTTTTTTAATTAATGATAAATTTTTAACTTTAAAATTTGAATTTTCATCATCTTTATTTTCATATTCAATTAAATTTGAAAAATCTTCATCAGGATATTGCTTTTGATAAAATAATGGTGCACTTATTAAATTAAAATAATCCATTTCAAAATCAGCTGACGAAGTTGAATCACTTAATAAATTAAGTGATGATGATCCAATTGATGATGATGGTGAATCTATATTTACATTATTTGTTGCTAATGGTAATGTTGAACCTGTTAATTCAGCTGTTGCTAAAGTTGCTGTAGTTGAAGTAGATGCTGCAGCAGCAGCTGCAGCAGTAGTTCCTGTTGCTTCTAATACTGATGTAACTGCTTCCATTAAATCTAATAAATTAATCTTATCTTCTAAAAATAAATAAACTATTGGACGAAATAATAATAATTTTGAATTTAAAATTCTTGTTTTAATAAACATAATAGTTTCAGATTGTGCTCTTAATAATAAATCATCATTAATTAAAAAATCATCCAAACTATCAAAAATATCATCACTTACAGAAGTTATTGGGTTATTATTATTTCCATTATTATTATTATTATATTCCAGTTGTTTCTTTTCATATTTTTTCTTCATTCTACGATAAATTTGATCAACATTAACTTCTTGTAATACAAAATTTCTAATTTCTGGTGATAAAGAATTTATAATACCATTATATTGATTTAAATATTTAATAAAATCAATCCAAACTTTTTCATTAACAAAATATTCTTGATCCCAAACTTCATTAATACTTCCATCTAATGAAAATAATTCATCAAACATTTTATTATCAACTTTTCTAACTGCAATTTCAGTTAAAAAATAATACCAAGTACTTTCATCATCATATTTACTAGCTAATTTTAAAACTGATTCACTATATTTTTTTTTAGTTGCATCATTTAAAGGTTCAGGAATTTTAGGAAATGAAGTTGGTGGATCAACTTGAGTTATACCAGATAATGGGACAAATGGTGATAATTCAACATTTAATTCACATTCTAATTTTAAACATGTCCAAAATAATCTATCAATAATTTCTTTTTTTGATTCATCAAATTGATCACAACTAAATTTTTTTAAAAAATACATCATATTTTGTGATGCAATTACATTATTTCTATGAGCTAATATAGGTGAACACATTTGTAAATATAATTGACTAATTAATAAATAATATTGAATTGAAATAATTGAATTTGATTGTAATACAAATGGAAAAATTTTAATTAATAAATCACTATAATTTAATAACATATAAGAAATTTGACATCTATTTTTTGGAAAATTTGTTGGTAAATCTTCATCATCTTCAAATGATGTAGTATCAAAACATCCTATATCTAATGATGATGCTTCTTCTTTTGAATTTTTAAATTTAGTTAAATTTTCTAATTGAACTGATGTACTTATAACTCCAGCTGCACATACAAGAATTATTAATGGTATAGAATGAATTAATAAATTAAATTTTGTAACTAGGGCATCATTAATTGGAATATTTGATTCTTTAAAAATTTTTGAAATTATTGGAGGTAAAGTTTTTTCATCTTTATGATTATAAAGTTCTAATAATTTCATAAATGTTAAATTATCATATTTCAGTTGTAAAAATTGATAAATTTCTAAAATATCAAAAAATTCAAAAGTATCTAAAATTGGAATTTTAGTACCTAAATTAACAAAAAATGAATTTATAATAGTTGAAAAATTATTTAATAATAAATGTTCTAAATATTTAAAATTTTCAATATTTTCATTAAATGAATATTTAACATCGTCAATTATAAAATTATTTTGATCATAATCTTTAATTAATTGTTTTTCAATTTTAATTCTTTCTTCTTCAGTAGTATTGAAATTTTTTGAAACTGATTTCCATTTTAATACAGAAGTTGCTGACATATCCCAAATACATTTATCAAATTTAAATCGTTTACCATATTTTTCATCTTGTTCTTTTGAATTTGATTCTCTATCATTTGATCCAATTGTACGATTTCCATCTTGTTTAATATCTTTTAAATCTTTTAATATAACATCTAATTTACTTAATATATTTAAACTTGCAGGATCATAACTTGAATAATCTTTTTGTTGATCAGTACGATAATTACAATTTAAATTCCCATTTCTAATACATGATCCACATCTTGGTCTAACATTATCACATTTTATTTTTTTTAAACGACATGTATCACAAGCAGTTAATGCTCTTCTACGAGGATAAGTTGCAGCTGCTCTTGTAGCTGGTTGTGTTGCAGAATGAGGACGTTTTTTCGAATTAGTAGTATTATTAGTGGTATTATTTTCTGGTTGTTGTTGCTGTGGCGGTGGTGGTTGATTTTGTTGATGTAGTTGAGGATTTTGCAATTGTTGACCAGGTGGATGCATTAGCGGTAAAGGAAGTGGATGTTGTTGTCCTTGTTGAGGTTGTTGTTGTTGTGGGGGGTATGGATATATTACCAGTGGCAAAGATTGATTCTGTATTGGAATTGGTTGTTGTTGCTGTTGTTGCGGAGGTTGTTGTAGTTGTGGTTGAACTTGTTGTTGTTGTTGATAAAAATTTTGAGTTCCTGGTTGATAATACACTGTTGATGCCCCCGTTGGTATTCCATATTGTTGCTGTTGCTGTTGCTGTTGCTGTTGCTGTTGTTGTTGTTGTTGGTGAAAAAATTGTGAATTTGAATTATATCCGGGTGGTGGTTGTGAATATTGTTGGTTAGGAGGGGTTGGAGATAATGTATGTTGCTGTTGTTGTTGTAGTAGTTGTTGTTGAATAGGATTATGTATTTGAGATTGACCAGTCGTTCCTGGTATTAGGTTTTGATTATGATTACTGCCTTCACTACCATTAATACCTCCATCTTCGGCACTATGATCTGATTTCACCGAAGTATTCATATTTGGGAATAATCTGAAATAATTTTCAAATAATGATGATTATTAAGAATGTGGTTGATTGATATATAATACAAAATTACTTCTTCTAGATTAAAAGATAAACAAAAATTAATAATTACAATAGCAAATTTAAGTTTTTATTGTTTCTGGAAATTTTGATATAATTGAAATAACGTAAAATTTTAAATTCAAAAATACAACAAATAAAGGCAATGACAAAAGACAAAAAAAAAAAGAAATGCAATTTGAATTTCAAATCAATTTTAATGTAACTTCTTAAACAAACTCTTTTCTCCTAAGATTTTTCAATATTTTGGGAAGGGTACGTTTTATTAATATGTAAGATTGAAAATGTATCTGAATGTTTTTATTTTTTTGTTCTTTTCTTTTTTTAGAAAGGAAATAAAAATTTATTATTTAAATTAGATAATCTGAATCCCTTTATGCAGTTAAACGAAAGTCTTCAAACCTTTCAGAATATGAATAATATAGTGGAAAAACAATAACTATAAAATTATAAAATATTTTCAAGGAGTTTACAGAATATACTTTTCTAGAACAAACTAAGTTTTTAGATAATACTAAAGTCAACAAATTTTTTTAATTTAAGTATTAAATTGTAAAGCATCATCAATTCTGTTGCTTTTCTTTTTGCATTGTCTATTTTTCAAATTGGGGAAAACCAACAGAAAAAATAAAAAAAAAGACATGATTTTTATAAATACATTCAATATACGAGATTTTAATTCCTTTTCTAGAATCTGACCCCTTTCTAAATGACTGTATTACAGAAAATAGATATTAGATATTACTTACACCAATAATATAATATCTACTAACATATATATATTTGTATTAAATAATTGAAAAATATGTATTTAATGATACATATATATAACATAAATATACATCCGTTATATACAAGTTATTAATAGTTTACTATATCTACTTCTTTTAACCTGGTGGTAATTGAGAAGCATCAACAATATCTGCAGCATCAACAGGAGCTTCTTCAACATCATAATTTCTATCTAATGGTGTTCTAGGTAATGCCATCATACCAGATCTTGCCAACTCCAAAATACCAAATGGTTGTAATAAAGTAACAAATGAAGTAACACGAGAAGGTTTTGCACTTAATTCAACAACAACATTTCTATCACTAATATCAAGAACTTTACCACCAAATTGTTTAGTTATAGTTGTAATATGATCTAAATGTAAATGTTTTTGTCTTAAAGCTTCACTTGGAGCTAAATTACTTGGATGATAAGCTGATTCAGATGCTGATAAATCTGGAATTGATGATCCATCATCAATATGTAATTGATGAGTAGCAATTAATTCTTGAAAATATTCTGGTCCTAATAATGAAACTCTTGCTAATAATAATTCTCTTCTTATAATTTCAGCATTTGTATAATCTAAAACAGCATAAACTGGAACTAAATCTTCAATTTGTCTTCTTGCTTGTTCAACAACACCATCTTGACCTTTTAAAACAATAGTCATTCTTGATAAATCTTTAACTTCTGTATTACAAACAACTAATGAATCAATATTAAAACCTCTAGCAGCTAAAGTACCAGAAACACTTGATAAAACACCAGGTTCATTTTGAACTAAACAATTTAAAACATGTTGTTTTGGAGGTAATCTTGATGCAACAGGAGTTTCATATAATATAGATGAGACAGCAGTATCAGCTGACCAATTTGGAGTTTCTAAAGTTGGTAAAGGAGGTCTTTTTTGATTTCTATGTAAAGTTTTATATGCTAATGCTGAAGTAGAACTAGAACTTCTAGATCTAATAGAAGTTTTAAATATATTTGATGATCTTTTCAACATATTGATTAAGGTAAAATAAAGATCAAAAAAATTGAATGATGATGATATAAAAAAAATTTCAATGAGATATTCGTTGATTTTTTTCTTCTCTTTATTTTTTAGTGGAGTCAGAAAATTTTCAACTTGTTTTGAAGTATGGTGAGTGTGCGAAATAAATAAGGACTAAAGGGAAGGGAACTTTCCCGTTAAATGTGTGAGTCAATCTTTTTTAGAGAGAAAATTTGTTAGCAAGTCACGTGAACCTTGCATTTCAGGTCCTATTACGGTGCACCCCAAACTCAATATATTAATTATCCCATATATATTTATTATTTTGTGATTAATTATATAGATAAGATGTATTAAAAGAAATACAATTATAAAGTTCAATTCTCATTAAGAAGTAATATAAATTTATAATTTTCTTTCTTTATATATAATTTATATGTGATTCTAGTTGTATTGTTCTAATTATATAGACTTAAACTAAAATTTGCAAAAAAAAAAAATAAACGTGGGTCAATGCAACCACTATTTTATTGTATATAGAGATAATAAATAGAATTCAATTTCACGATGAAATTAAACCAATTGAAATATAAACTATTATAATGTTTTGAAATAATTATTAAATTAAAAAACTTCTTTTATTAAAACATATTTATATATATAATATAGATAAACAAATTAGATAAAAATTAATAGTTATAGTTATATTATTATATTATTATACTTATAATAATAAAGCTAAAGCAGCTAATAATGGACCACCAACGGAAGCAGCAGCAATTGAATCAGCACCACCAGTTTTAGTGATTGAAGCGGTGTGAGATTTTGATTTAGTTGATGATGATGATGATGATGATTTTTTAGTTGAAGTAGTTGAAACTGATGATGAAGTAGTTGAAATTGATGATGATGAAGTAGTGGTGGTAGTTTTATCTTTTTTAACTGATGAAGTTTTTTCTTTTTTAGATTCTTCTTCAACTTCATTATCTTCTTCTTTTAAATTAACAATTGATGGGAAACCAAATTGAGCATCTTGAACAATTAATTCATCATCATTGACTAATCTAACTTGTTCTAAGTTGATGGCTAAAGTAGTAGTAGCAATAGTAGCTAAAGTTAATAATTGAAATTTCATTTTATAAATATATATAACAAGTTAAAAGGTATTAACGAAAGAATTGGAAAGAAAGAAGAGTTTCGAAAATAAAAAAAAAAATAAAAAAAAGAAGAGATTAAAAAGAATTTATAAAAATAAAAATTTTTGTGAAACGGGAATTACTCGTCTATAAATATAAATTGAATTATATGATTATCATCTCTTCCTTTCTATAATAACATACATAATAAATCTAAATTTGGTAGTAGCAAAAAAGCAAAATTATATAAAATACATAAGGGGGTGTTTTAGCAGTGGGATGAGAAAAAAAAAAAATTTAAAAAACCTTATATATGTATTACGTAATAGCTTATATAAGGATATTACATAATAACATCCAGAATACTTACATAATTATTCTGTTTTTGTAATGCCATAAAAACACTAAAAATAAAAATGGTTACTATTAATTTATTTTGTTGTTGCTGTTGCTGTGGCATTTCTTAACCAATTAAAATCTATCAAATATGCACAATACATACAACAATTTAACTTAATTTACTACTTTTATAGAAACTTCTATCTTAAACGAATTCGAGATTTTCTACTAAACATATTCTTCTTTGGAACTAGATACCCATAGAACAAAATAAAAAAAATACAAATTCAAATTCATTTGGGGTAATTATACCGAAATACTTCCACCTTACAGATTTATTTTTAGTTTTTACAATAATGACCAAGAATTATCGAAAAATCATAAATAAAAAATTATTATTTAACTTTAACTAATTAATATTCAATAGTAGTAGTAGTATAATAGAAACTATTGTGGTGGTTTTGTTATTTTATTAAAAAATTTTTTTTTTTTTAATTGTTTATTTTGTTATCAATTAGGAACAATTAAACGATGAAAAAAAAAAAAAATTTTTATAATTTAGTTTTTATCATTTTATCTAAAGGGTTAATGGTATTGTGACTTTTAATTTAATTTAATTTAATTAACTTTTAATTAGTTATTTTAATTTTTGATTTTTTAGTTAGTTTTTCTTTCTGACTTTTTAGTTTTCTAATTAATTTTAAAATAAAATTTTCACATTTTCAAAACCCAATTCAATTAATTATTTTAGTTTGAAATTGCACTTGAAAAATTATTTTAAATTAACTTAAATTACTTCGTTTATATTTTACTTTACATATTAAAACAATGAAGAAAATTCGAATGCCTTACTCATCTACATACATACATATCTTCTCTCTCTTGGTTTCTTCCAATACGAAAAATAAAAAAAACTTCTCTCTTTCTAAAATTAAAAGGAACGTCAAGACATAAGTCAAGTAAATTGAATTTAATAGAGCCGTGTAACACAAAATTAGTATAAGCTCTTATTGGTCTTAAGACATTAAGAAAATAAAACAACAATAATTTAAGATTTTTTAAATAATAATAATATAATAATAAGAAAAAAAAAAATTTTTTTTTTTTTGATATTGTCCGGTTATGAATAAAAGCTTTTTCATATAGTACATAAATTTCAAAATAAGATAAAGATCTAATAAACTTTTTTAGGTTAATTAATAAAAAAAAAAAACGCTTTCCAAGAGTCATGGAAATCCTACTTTCGAGGTTACGGAGAGTTTATATGAAGAAAGTTAAAAAATAAAAAACCGTAGAGAGGAGATGAAATTTTCAAAATAGTTAATGAACCTATGAATCTTCATTTGTAAGTTCTTTTATAAGGGTTTGTTATCTTTTTTATTTTTTAGTAATTTTAGTTCAATTACGAAATCAAATATTGAAAAAGTTAGAAATTTAGACTAGGTTTAAAAAAAAACAAACTAAAATAAAAAATAAATTTTGTAACTATATATTTTATATATTGGTTAGGTAGCTAGTTGGCAAAAAAATTTTTCACATAACGAAAAATAAAAAAATATAACGCTTCCCAGTTCGGCAAGTGATACCAGAGAAAATGTTAAAAACCATCCCATAATAAAAAAAAAAAAAGTTGCAAAATCAAAACAAATAAAATAAAAATAAAAAAAGTATACATTACATCTCTTATAGTTTCACTATGTTACATAAACTGTATACTACTACTATTCAGCATTCATAAAAGAAATTTTTTTTTCATTACTTCATAAAATGTTTACTCATTGTATAATTATTACCATAAAACATAGCACTAGAATCACCATCACTAAAACAACAATTAATTAAAGGGTTTTTAATTAACTTTTTAGTTTCATATTCATAAAAATCATTATGTAAATTTGAAATTAATTTGAAATTTTGTAAAATTGAATTATAAATATTTAATAATATATTAACATTGGATAAATTTGAACAACAAAAATTAGTAGTAGATTCCATTAAATGATAAAAAAATTGTATTTTTTAGAACTCTTGGTTTTATTTAAATTTATAAGTATTATAATTACATTTTTTAAAAAAATTTCATAAATGAATTTGGCTTTATTTATATACTTTCATTAACTATTGGTGTTTATGGTGGTGAATGTGTATGATATATAGAAATTTTCATTGAATGCGCTCGCTCGAAAATATTTTGTTAAACACCGCTGGTTCTTTATGAAGCGAAATCATAATTCCGCGTGTTGTATATACAACATAGAATTCCGTTTTGTTTATTTAAATGACTTTAAATTTTGTAATCTATTCCTTTACTTTTCTGGTATTAGTTTAGGACTGTTGATGATACGTAATATATTAATTCTTAGAGTAGTGTTTGAATATTCCAAATTCCGTGGTTTATAATTCCTTGTTTTTTAGACCACGTTCTGATACACAGCTATCTGTAAATAAACAAGGAATAAGAGTCTCTTTTGAGACATAAAACCGGTTCATTATAAAGCTAAAACTGGCGTGTGCTAATAATAATTATACCTTGGTTTCTATTAATAAATTATATATAATTTTGTCTTACTTGTCAAAATTCTCATGAATCGTAAAATAATTTTTTGTGTCTTGTTTTTCAATTTTGACATCGATTTAAATGTTTAAAAAATAGTACAAAAATTGATAATTCAATATCATAAATATCAATATCATAAATATATAAAAAATAAACACATTAATTAAAAACATAAAATATTTAAAAACACAAACTATATACGATAAGGAAATTAATTTTCCTTCACTTCCCGTTGACCATCATTATTAAAAGCATCATTATTATTTTTTTTCATCATTCAGATTCAGATTCAGTAACAGCTTCATCTTCATCATCACTAGATTCTTCAACAATTTTAGTTAATTCTTTATATTCAATAGCTAATTCATTATTATTATTATTGCTGTTGTCTTCTAATTTTAAATAAGTTTTAATAAAACCATCAAAAACACTAATAGCAAATGAAGTACAATCGACTTCAATTGGTTTTTCATTTTCATTACGTTTTAAAAAAACACCATCATTTTTAAAAATTAAATGATATTCATTAATATTACCTTTAAAATTTATTTGTTTACCTAAATTTTCAACATATGTAGCTACTTTTTGAATTGTTGGTAAATATTTAATAGTAACATTATGAAGATTACTTGGATAAGAATAAGTAGTTGCCATTGTTTGAGTTGTTATAGTTTGTATATCTGATTTAGATTGATAAAATAAAAAAAAAAAAAATTGAAAAATTTTGTAACTTTGCTTATCTATTTATAGTAAGTTTTTATATTTTCTTATGACGATCCTTAATACGGCACCAAAAAAAATAATATTTATTGTTAGTATGATATGAAGTATTTTCTATGCGTATAAAAAAGGAATAGAATAAAAATTAAGTATAAAGTGTTAAAATTCCGTTTGAAGTTCTATTCTTTATAGGAAGGCACCACAGTTATCTTCTTAAAGTCATGACTTAATATTTGTTAATGGTTTGAATGCAGGCGCAATGAAAATTCCATTGCATGAACTATAGTAGTTAAAGAAGAAATAATAAAACAAAAATATTGAGATACGGAATCTTAAGTTTATTTTTCTTATCTTGTTATAAAGTTTCTAGAATATAGTTACTTCAAACGTTTAAAAAACTTTGAATTTATATCATATAATTATATTTTTTTTCTGAATCGCAATAATCAGGAAAAGAAAACCTTAAATATAATATATATGTGTCATTTTGGAATTATGAATATATATATATATATATATATATATATATATATTCATTAAAGGTCTTATCACTAAATTCAGTTATAATTCCTTTTTACAAAACTTTAAATCTAATTTTTTTACATACTTGTAGAATGACTATTTCTGAATGGAATTTTAAAAATTAAGAAAATATACATTAATATTCTACCCCTTTAGAGTAAAAATCAAAAAGAACAGCATGTAATAAATATATTATTATTAACTCCTTGTTCTATACTATTGTGGCTTCTTAATTGACGGTGTCAAAATACTTTCTAAAATCGGTTGTTTAGCTACCATCTTTTTTTTTTTTGAAAGAAGAAAATAATTCCGTGAGGATGAGTGCAGTAAGAATTAAGAATGATTTTTATAACTTTATTTTGGTTCCGGTTTTTTACTGAACTTTTTCAAAATATTCGAAATTTGATGATTAGTTTTATATATTCTGTTTTTTTACTTACGATATTATCCAAGGTTTCTCTTTTTTTTTTTCTTGACTTTTACGGTAAGAGAAGAAAACTAAATTTGTTGCAAAAAAATTAAAGTTGGAAAATATAATTATGATACACAAAAATAAGACAAAAAAAATTAAAAGATTTAATATTTATTTATATATACAAAAAACATACATTCAAAATATATCAAATAATCTAATGAGTTCTTGTAAATAGATGAAGTGAATAACATAAAAACAAAGTGACAACAAAATATAGTCTATATACAAGTTTCTTAAAATTTCTATCTTCCAAGTGCAGGATCAGTTTCATAAGTAGATTCATAAGCATTATCATAAGCATCAATAATTCTAGTATATCTAATAAAAATAACAAGTTCATTATTATTATTATTATTAACATTACTTCTTGTACCCCTTCCACCACCACCACCTGAAGTTCTCAATTGACTATTCTTGACATAAACTCCATTTTGTCTAAATTCAAGAAATCTACCATCAATTTCAATATCTAATTTTCTATCTCTTTTTTTTTCAATTAAAAATTCAAGTGCTGTAATAATTTCTTTCATTGATAGCATCATATTTTGTGTAACTGGATTAATTAAAGGCATAATAATATATTAAAAATTATAATTAAATTAAAAATAAAATAAAAAAAGCAATTATTTGGTTAATTTGAGATAAAATTGAGGTATACTTATATGTTTTAATGAATGGATGCTGATTTGTGATTTTGGTAAAACTAATTCTTTTTTGGATAAATATTTCTTCAATTCATTCTTCAACGCCACCCAACTAGCGCCATACATCATCACCAAAAAAAAAAGTTAAACACCAAACCTCCGATCCAGCTACCACCTGAGATTCCGTTTCTTTTTTCAGCCAAAAATTCCGTACTTTTTTTTTAATTTTGTTATTCCTATTTTAACCATTTAATTAATTACTAACACTAAATGGAATTATTGGTGTTTTTTCAGTTTTCAATGACTCTCGATAATTAATAGGAGTAAATTCAAATTGTAGAATTCGTGCATGTGTAATTGATGTTGCATTAAATTTCAGGGTTCTCGAGATCTCACCAAAAAAAATGAAAGAAGAAAAGTGAAAACTAATTACATTAAAAAATATTAATAATTGATATTTAGAAGTAACTGTGTTACTAGTAAGAACTTATAACCAATTTAAATAGAGAGATTAAAAAATTCAGAAATAAAAAAGCAATTATAACAAAAAAATTTATAAATTAATTAATAAAAATATAGCTAAAAATAATTAAACAAAGTCTATATAAAAGTGATATAAATCATCATAAACGCATTGAAAATCTAAAATTTAAGCAAATGAAATTAGTCCCATAGCACCAATAGCAATCCAAGATAAACCATTTTGACCAGCAGCTGCATTACCTAGTGAAATAGATGATGATGTTGTTGTGTTTCTTGTAGTTTCATTCAAAATTAATGAGTAAGTATGTAATTGAGCAGGGGTATTAGCAATTGGACCATTGTCAATCCTATCACCAGCATCATTTGGTTTTTGATAATTTCTTCTAGATAATTCTAATTCATGATTAATGATTGTCATTGCAGAATTGACCGCAATAAAAAATTGTAGTGAAAATAATAATGTGAAAAAAGTAGTTAATTTCATAATTGTTTTTAGTAAAAATATTTCTATTGATATTAAAAAGAATATAAAAAAATTTCAAGTGTAGATGCTGGATTATTTCATATATTTATAGTGGATTCTTTTCAGTGGTTAATTTATTTTTCAAATGTTTGCAAGGTCTCAATTCCACTTTTAATTTTTGCAATATAAATGACTATAGTAACATGCATGACTGAATCTTAAATCATAACAATAACAAAGTTTAAATTTCATAATAATAACTAAAGTATCTTTGTTAAAAAAAAAAAAAGGAATTCTAAAAATTGTAATTTTATAGTAGTTTAAGAAATTGGTTCCAGAATCGGTGTTTATTTTTTTAGGTGGTAAGAAAAAATTCCTTGTGTGTAACGCCGCGCGGAATTTCAATTTTCATTTGTAGCTCCGCATCCAATCTTCAATATGTATCAGAAAAAACCCCCGAATTCTATGTTTATGTTTACTTTAATATATTAGTCACACACATTTAAATAATACAAACAAACAAAACCAAACAGTTCATAGATTTTATTATGTGTATCTTTATTTAAATGGGGTGTAAAACGTGTTACTCGTAATTATAACTAAGCAATCTATAAATAGAATGTAACAAAAAGAGTTCAAAAATACAAAAATTAAAGGTTTTAATATAATTTTATATGTATTCAAAAGTTTAAATCTAAATAAAACTAAATATTAACGTAATTAGAAATGTCCACCATCTAAAATATATTTTATCAGAATCTGATTGACTAGTACTTGTTATACTTATACTTGAGGTAATACTTGCGGTTGTAATACTAGTTTCTAAAGTAGAACTATCTATAGTTTTTCGAGGAACCCCAGGTCCAACTACTTTTGTTCCTTCATCAACTCTAGCGATCAATTGAGGATAGATTTCAGAATCAAAAGCGGCAATAATTGTAATAGCGAATAAAATTTGTAAAATTATGGTTGTAAGAATAAATCTCATTGTTTTTTGTTTTGATTAATGTTTTTTAAAATGAAAAAAAAAAACCATTGGAATATAATAGGATTTTACCACTTTATATATTGCAAAACTAGTAATAAAGGATCTTCAATTTGTGTGAATTTGCCTTATTTATTGTTAATTATTGTTGTTTTTCACAGCATTACAACTTTGTATGAAGGTTGTAAAAAATAATATTTTGAAAAAATTTTTCAACTTCGTAATTAAAGTAAAATCATTTGCCTCTTCCCCATTTTTATTTTTTAAATTTGACTCATAAACTTTTATTGGTAAACAATAATAAACACATTCGGTGTTTCACGGTAAATGTGATATTTGAAAATGAATTTAGATCTAGATGAAACAGAACAAAGCAAAAAAAAAAATAAAAAAAAATTTTTTTTTTTAGGGGTCAATGTTGCAAAAAAGTTACAAAACGGAGCTATGCAAGGATTTAAGTCCTAATTGGGACATTTTGTACTTTAGTTAGGATATAAGTTCAAATTCGATATAAAAGCGTTTAGACTCTTTAAATAAATTAATATATAGAAAGTTTGCAATTAAATAAAATAATTATAGTTTGGATCTACGTTTAAAGGTGCAACTTCCATAAGTAATTTAATCGTCATGTCAAAAAAATTTTATCGCAAATATATGCATAATTCAAAATTGGTGTTTAGGTTAGATCGATCCAACTGGTAGTTGATCATTTCTCTCTAAATTGACATTTTTTAAATTTTTTTTAGAACTAAGAGCGAAAAAACCAAATTATATTCTATAAAATTTAATTTAGCTATAATTTTCTTTTCTAAAAACATATATACCAAACTTTATATTATTCCAATCTCTGACAAGTATAATAACTATAGACCATTAATTAAAATAAAATAGAAAATATAATAAGATAGTAGATAAAAAAGATATATTTTAATTATGTTTTACTCGTTTGTCTCATCAAGTATTTCAAATCTGTTCTCTTTGTTATGGTTATAGTTATCTTTGTAGTTAAGTACTTGGTTTATTTTTTTAAACAATATAATTTTGCCTGTATATAATCTGTTCGTCTATTATGTGTTGCAAAAACGAAAAATAAAATTGTTTTAGATTTTTTCGTATAAAATCAACAAAAAATTTTCAAAAAAATTTTATATATATATATATTCAATCAACTATTTAATTATAATGCATGAACTTGATTTTGATATTCTAAAATTGATTAAACAATTAAAAGATCAACCTCCAGAAATTATTAAAAAAATATTAAATTATTTACCTCATCATACAATTCCTTTGTTTGCAACCAATTTTGTTGGATATATTAAAAATGTTGAAAATGTTGGCATTAGTAAGAACAAAAATAGACAATTAAAGAAATTAGAACATTTTCCAATAGCATGTAATGGTTCATATGAAATGATTTTTCCTGATTTAGAACATTTAATTGAATTTGTTGATATCAATCATATTGTACCCAATCAAATTACCTTTGATATAGAAGAAGAAAACTTGATTGGTAACTACGAACATTTAGATATATTAAAAAAATATAATCTATTTTTTACAACTTTTACAAATAAGGAACTTTTTCAGTATTTATTAAACAACAATTTTAAAATCGGTTCTTTAGATTTGAAAGATTCAGAATTGGGAAATTTTGAGGATATTTTTTATCAATCTTTAAATAATTCAATTGATAATTTAATAGATTTTTCTATACCATATGTTCCTGATGATTTTGATATGAAAAAATTAAAAAACTTGAAACGTTTATCAATTAATACAATCGATATTAATGGTATACAACAATTACCTGATAGTTTGGAAGAATTAGATATACTTAATTTTGAAAGAAGACCTGGTTTTACATATAATAATGAAAAAATACTTCCTAATTTGAAAAGTTTATATTTTAATGAAACTAGCAATTTTGAATTAAAATATTTTAAAGAGTTATTAGGTGAAATTGAAGGTTTAAAAACTTTAGATTGTCTTAATCATACAATGAAATCGATTGAAGAAATGAATTTACCAAATGGATTAGAAGCACTTAGAATAATTACATTTAGTTCAGTTAATTTTGATTTTAGTGGTTTAATAAATTATAATTTAAAAATATTAGATACTAACGTATTACCTAATTATATCCCACAGGTTCAAAAGTTATCATTAATGGAATCATTTCTTCCTATAGAAGTTGATTTTAATAAAATTAATTTACCAGATTCAATAAAAGACTTTTACTTTAATTTGACATCTGGAACTGAAATACCTAGATATTGGAAATTACCTTCAAATTTAAGGAATTTGACATTAAAAAATGTATCTTTTGAGAACAGATTAATTGAATTTTATTTACCAAATACTTTAAAATCATTAGTGATAGAACATACAAATTTAATTAATTTAGATAATTTTGAATTTCCTGAACATCTTGAGAATTTAACTATTCAAGGTCAATCTTTTCGATCAATTGAGAATACAAATTTAGAAAGTTTACCTAATTTAATTTATATTGATATTGGTCCCAACGAAATTAATATTCCCAAAATTGATAGGTGTTATATGTTCTCCCAATAATTAATCAAGAATGAGAAGCTGAATCGATATCTGATGAGTTTGAATCATCATATGATGAATTTGAAGATGAGGGTGATTTTATGATGTTTTAGATATTGTTTATAAGAAACTAGGCAATTTTATTTTTTTATTTACCCCATCATAATTTAAAGTAAACCCTGTAACTTATTTTTTAAATTTAAAATATATACTCAATTACATATAGAAAAAAAAAAAAAAAAAAAAAAAAAAGCACGGGTAAATTATCTGCCCCACATTTTGGTAGCATACGTTCGAAGCAAATCGAAGAAAAAAATCAATTCGTGTCGTTCTAAAAAACTTATCTAAGGAAATTTTAAAAAAATTTTAAAAAAATTTATAAACATTTATTAATAAATAAAAACACATTATACCTCTCTAAAACCTAAATCTAAAAAAAAAAATAAAAAATCATTAATTTAAAAAAAAAAATTAAATAAATAAATAAAAATATCATTAAACTTTACCTTCCTTTTTATCTTCTTCATAATCTTCTTCATCAGAATTTCTTTGCATTATATCTTCAATAAATTCATCAGTTGGTTTACCTTTTTCTAAATCATATTCAATATGATTAAAATCAGTATTACCTCTACTAGTAGTATATTTAATTTTATTAACTTGTGAATGATCAGGAACTAATCTATTACAATTTCTTAATTGATACCAAGGTAATGTGAAAACTTCTTCAATACTTTCTAAACTTCTACCTTTTAATTCTGGTAAAAAGAATGCATAAACTAAACCAATAGCCATAACACCAACAAAGAAATAAAATGCACCATAAGGTTTCATAGAAAGCATCATTTTTGGTAATGCTTTTGAATTACCATATTGATTAGCAAAATGTAAAACCATAACTAATGATTGAGCAAAAGATCTAATTTTTAATGGGAAAATTTCAGAACCAACTAAATATTGAATACTATTAAAACCCATTGTCCAACCAGTACCTGAAAGGAAAATAGCAGCTAAAGCACCTTTTGCAGCTCTATTTTGGGATCCACTCAATACAGTACCATCAACAGCAGCTTGAGGAACAATAGTTAAAAATATAGCATAATATAAAATACAAATTAATTGCAATGATAAACCAGTATACATTGCTCTTTTTCTACCAAATACATCAATTATAAAAAATGCACATAAATAAGCTGAAGTAAATTTAACAACACCTAAAACAGCTGACATTTTTAATTTATTTGCTGCACCTTTAATACCAGCTAATGCAAATAATTCAGATGCATAAATAGTAACTGCATTTGCACCTGACCATTGACCCAATACTTGAGCTGCTCCAGCAATACATATAAATCTATAAGCAATTGATTTATTTGTAAAAAGATCTTTAAAATTAGATAAAATACTTGAATTTAATGTTGCTTCTTTTTCTGCTATAACTTGTTCATTAATATCACTAATTTCTGCAATAATATATGGATGATCTGTTGGTAAATGTCTTAATTTGGATAAATTTGCAACTGCTTTATCAGGTTTATTAGTTTTTAATAACCATCTTGGAGATTCAATACATAAAATAAATGAAAAAATAAATACTAAACCAGTTAATATAAATTTTGGAATTAATGTATATCTCCATTGTAAATTATGATTATGACCATTAACCATATCAGGAACATGTAAAACAACTCCATAATTAGCAAAATAACTAAGCATAATACCAAGATAAACAGCACCTGCAAAAATTGAATTTGCTAAACCACGAATTGATGATGGAGCAACTTCTGATAAATAAACTGGACCAATAGATGTTGTATGACCAATAGCTAAACCTTCAATTAATCTACCAGCATATAATTGACCAACAGTATTTGAAGTAATTTGAATAATTACACCAACAAGTAAAACAACACAAATAATTTGTAAGGAACGAATTCTTCCAAAGTAATCAACTGTCTTCATAGCCATTAAAGCACCACCAATAGAACCTAATTGGACCATTGAAGTAATATTTGATTTTAAATTTGCTAAATGATCTTTTGATTTTGTTTTATCAGCTAAACCTGTCATTCTTTGAAAAGAAGGTAATGTTATATTCCCGGAGATAAGGCCTTCATCTAAACCACGTGATGCCCCGATAACTCCGAGTATAAAAATTGATAGGTATAAAGTACGATTGAAGATCTCTGGTGGATCATTACTTAAATCGACATGCCATTTGAATTTAAATTTCTTAGATTTTTGTTGATCTTGTTGCGAAATTTGAGGTGCGGAAGTAGTGTACTTGTCTTCAACAGATTCAACACTTTGAGTATCATTATATTTTTTCTCGTTAAAGTTTGCCATTATGAAATATTAATCTGTAAATGAAATTGATGAAATGAAAAAAAGATGTAGTAGATAATAATACGGTCAGGAGGAGGATAACTTTAATGGAAAAAAGGGAAAATTTGACTTGTATTTAAATAATATTTTTATTATTCGAATATCCTTAAAATCAAATTAGTTTGTTTTGAAAGTATTATTGCATTGACATAAATTCCAATTCAAATAATAAACGTTACATAAACTTGCCCGGAGACGCTTGCAACAATTACATTTTTGTTGGCTTAATAATATATCAATCTTCTGGGGGGGAGTGGGGTAAGAATCTTATAGTTTAAACTATTGATCAAATAAAGAAGATATGCTTTTAATATGAGAATATATCTATGAGAATAAAGTTATATACATAAGAATTTTGTTAGAGAGAGAAGAACACGCGGGTGCAAAAAAAAAGATATTGCACATGTTACACAAAACCTAGGTTAATACTTATCATGCACCAAATGTTAAAAGCTTGATTAAAAATTAGTTCTAACAAAATGAGGAGAAAGAAAACAAAATAGTATGTTTTTTAACAAGTTAAAAAAACGATGGAAAAATATACGTGAAAATAATATGTGTCACATTTATAGTATTTGTGTTTCGACCTGTCAACTTATTAAGTGCATCGAACAACTAGAAGAAAAAATTAAGAAAACAGCCTTGTCATATAAATTTTCTTAGAATATCGAAGAAAGTTTTCTTCTTCTTCATCAACAACAAGAATTTATTTTTACCCCAGAAGATCTGTGAATAAGATTAGATTGAAAAAAAAAAAAAAATTTCACAATGGATTTTTAAATAGAATAATAAGATTTTTCTCTAAAAAATTTTATATCTTGTAATAACCAACCAATTGTTTTCATTTTCATTTGTTGAATTTCACTAAAAAAAATTCATGCCCAGAAAAAATTGTTCCGTGTTCAATACAAAGTTTAAAATAATAATTTTATAATAAAAAATACAAAAACTGTTTATTATTAAGAAAATTATCCCTAATCGTAACTCATACCCCTGTGTAGAACTGCGTTTCTTTTTTTTTACGACCTATTAAACCACAATAATATGTTATTTTAAAACCCTCAATAAACGTATAAATATAAATATAATTATAAATATAAATATAAATAGCCAGTGTGGCCGACTAAGAACATTGATAAGAACCTAAACCTAAATTGCTACTATATTTTTATTTTATCTTCCCCACCACATTTATTTTAAATTCTGCACTAAAAAAAGTTTAAGTTTAACTTTAACTTTAATTTTTTTTTTTTGTTTTGTTTTACAGCCTGTATTTTAAGATTTTAATGTCTTAAATCAGAAGGTTTTATTCAATTTCATTAGACATTTCCCCCCTCCTTTAATTGCTAATCAACTCCGGGATAATTAGGTGGGGGTATTTCATGCAGAAATAAAATCAAAATTTTGCTTGGCTATATTGTAATTCTAACCATGCGATTTGGATAATAAATCCTTGCGCAAATATTTTTTTTTTCTTGTTTGGTACCTCCTCACCACCATCTAGAAAAAAGAGCCTAAATTTAAAATTAAAAATAATATTTTACATTTTTTATATTTTACATATTAATTAACTTTTACACTATACTATACAAAATTTACCTTAATTATCTTAATTCCCATCCCTAGGTTTTTTAACTTGTGGACGTTGTTGTTGATTATCATTACCTCTTTTTCTAGTATCTTGATTAGTTGGATTTGGTGATGGACTAAATTTTCTTTGTTCTGTTCTTGCAATAGCTGGTCTATGAACTGTTAAAGTGGATTCATTACCTGGATGACCTCTATGAACAGTCAAAGTTGATTCATTTCCTGGATGTCCTACTGGTCTTGAAATAGTTGGAGATTGTTTTGCTGGTGGTATAGTTGATGTAGCAGGTGGAACAACTGTTGTTGTAGCAGGTGCTGGTACAGGAGCAATAGCAGTAGTAGTAGCAGTAGAAATTGGAGTAGTATCAGATGCTACTGAACTTGGATTAGATGTAACAACTGGTTGTTGTACCATAGAAGGAATAGCAGGAAGACTTGGAGGTTGGACAGGTGCTGCTGGTGATGGTTTATTTTCATATTTTTCAACTTTTCTACTAAGCATTTTCAATTTAAATTCAAATTTCTTTTCAGTTTCATCTTTTGTTTTGACTCTTTCAATTTCTAATTTTTCATCAAATTCTTGTTTTGATTTTTCTAATGAATCTTGTAATTCCTTATATTTCTTTTGTAATTCTTCAACTTCTGTATTATTTTGTTGTTGATCTTTTTGTTGATCTTTTTGTTGTTCATATTTTTGTTGTAATTGTTGTAATTGTTGTTCTAAAGATTTTTGAAGTTCTTGTTTTTCTCTAGCAAATTGTGTTTTTAAATTATTTTCCAATGCTTCTAATTTTTTATTTAATTCATTCTTTTCATCAATATATTTAGTACATTCATCTTTAGCTGCTTTTAATTTATTATTCAAATCTTCAATTTCTTGTTTAGATTTATCATCAGTAATAGTTGTTGTTTTAACTTTTTCTGCTTCTTCAACTTTCAATTCTAATTCTTTAATTTTTTCATCTCTTGTTTGAACATCTTTTCTTAATTCAACTAATTTACTATTAGCTTTATCTTTAAATCTTTCCATTTGATCTTGCATTTTAGAAATTTCTTGAACTGCTGATGTTGATAATTCTGAAGTAGGTTCTCCTGTACTAACTGATGATTTTAAATGTTCATTTTCTTCACTTAATAATTTGGATTTTTGTTGTTCAAATTCAAAACTAGATGTTAATTCTAAAACTTGATTCTTTAATGGTTCAATTTCTTTTCTAATTTCTTGAAGTTGTGTTGATAATTTTGTAATTTCTTGTGATTTTTTTAAACTATCTTGACGTAAAGTTGAATTACTTTCTTTAACTATATTCAATTGTTCTAATTGTTCACTTATTCTTTTTTGTTCTTCAACACTTGAATCTAAATTAATTAAATTAGCATTATCTAAAGCAGATTTAGTAACAGCAATTTCATTAAGAACATTTTCCAATTTAACTTTTAATACTTGATTTTCTTCATGAGCAACAACCAATTTAGCTTCACTACTTTCTTTTTCACGACGAAGATAATTAATAACTTGTCTAAAATCTGAATCTGATTCTTCTTCTTCTTCTTGTGGTGCATTTTTAGTTAATTCAATTTGATTTAATAATAATTCATTTTGTTCTTTATATTCAAGAATTTTATTATTTGAAATTGATAATTCAGTTTCTAATTGAGATTTTTCAGTTGATAATAATTCATCTTTTTCATTCAATGTAGTCTTTATAGTATTTAATTCATTTTGGAAATTTTCAATTTCTTTACCTTTATTTTCTAAATCATTCTTTAAAATTTCAATTTGATCAATTAAAGTATTATTTTTATTCATTTCATTTTGATATTTATTTTGAACATCATTATATAAATTAGTTTGTTCCAGGAAATCATTAGTAATCAATTGTAATTTGTTTTGATAATCTTTATCCAAAGTATCATATTGTTCAGCTTTATATTGAAGTTCATTAACTTTACTCTTTAAATCATTAATTTCTTTTGAATGTTCAAATTTAGCTTTTTCATGAGATTCAATTGATTGATTATATAAATCAGTAAATCTTTTAACTTCATCATCAGAATATTGTTTTTCTTTAATTAATGCTTGATATTTAACTTCTGAATCTAATTTATATTGTTCAAAAGAATTAGTAGCACTAATTAATGATTTTTCAGTTGCTTGAGCTAAATTAGATAATTCTTCAACTTGAGTTTCTGCTATTTTTAAATCTTCTTTTATTTGATTAATTTCAATACTATCTGAACTTGTTGTACTTGGTACAATAATATTTCTTTGAGTTGAAGTGTTAGCAAGTTTGACATTTAATTCTTCAACTAATCTTTCTTTTTCAATTAATTTATTTCTAGTTTCTAATAATTGATAACTAATATCATTAACTTGTTCCAATTTGGCATTTTGTGCTTTTAATGATAATTCTGATTGATTTGTTAATATATGTATACGTTCTTCTTTTTCTGCCAATTTTTGTTGTAATGCTTGATAATTATCAATAGATGCATTTAATTTAATTGAAATATCTTTTGCTGAATCTTCTCTATCCTTTAACATTGATTGTAAATTTAAAACAAATTCATGAAGTTTTATCTTATCATTTCTTAATATATTTGCTTCATTTTCTAATGATTTGTAAATTTTATCTTTAAAATCTCCTTCACGTTGTAAAGTATTGATTGTAATTTTATTTTCTGATAAATTTAATTCAATTTCATGCAATTGTTGACTTTTAGATACTAATTGAGTTTCTAATTTATTAACTTGATTTTTCCAAAATTCAATTTCATTACGAATTTGAGTTAATTCATTGGTTGAATCTTCAAGTGATTTTTGACAATTTGATAATCTTGATTCTGCCAATTCAGTAGATTTTTGTGAAACTGATATTTTTAATGATAATTCATTCTTTAAATCTGTTACTTCTCTTAATTTTTCATTCAAATCTGTTATTCTTTTAGTAGATTGATCTCTAACATCATTAATAATTTTTTCAGATTGATTTAATTTATTTCTTAAATCATCATTTGCTTTTGAAAGATAATTAACTTCAGAATTTGAATTAGTATTACCATTAATTGTTCTAAGAGCATCTCTTTCTTTTGTAATGGCATATAATTTAACATTCAAACTATCTAATTCACCTTCTAAAGTAAGTATAGCATCTTTTGCTTCTTCAATAGCTACACTTTCAAAATTATTAGTTTCATCTTCTCTTGATTCTAATTTTTTAGATAAATGTCTAATTGCAGTTAATAATTCTTCATTACGTTGTCTTAATTCAATTATACTTTTAAATTCTAATAATCTTTCTGAAATTAATTTATCAGAATCAGTTTCGAAATCATCAAAATTATCACTTTTTGATAAAATTTTTTCAATAGCATTCTTTTCACTTAAAGTTAATGGATCTTCATCATTATCTCTAATTTTAGAATGAATTAAATAATAACATAATTGTCTTCCTAAATCTTTTAATAATTTTTTCATACTAACTAATTCATTTTCATTATCAACGACTCTAGTTTTCAATCTTTTAGCATCTTTTTCAACTTCAGTTTTTTCTGAACGAATAGTTTCAACTTTACCAATCATTTCTTTTAATGAATGTTCATAAAATTGTATTTGTTCACGATAATTAGCCATTGCTGGTTTTTTAGCATCTAATTCAGTAATAAAACTTTCCAATTGTTGTTCAATTTTTTGTTTTTGAGATCTTTCAATTACCAATTGTTTTTTTAAATGATTATATTCTGAATATAATGTTGATAATGAAATACCATTACTTGCAATCATGGCAGAAGATTCAGTTAATTTTGGTAAATCAGTTTCTTTATGTAATTCTTGATCTAAAGTTTCTTCTGTTCTCTTTAATTTTTCTTGAATTTCAATATATTTTTCTGATTGTTCAGCTAATTTATTTTCCAAATTTGCAATTGTATTTGTTAAATTTTCTTTCATTTCATCAGTATATGATTCTAATTGCTCGATTCTAGATGCACGTTGTTCTGATTGAAGTTTTGTTAATTCAAGTAATTCTTCTTTTGAAGCAATTTCTTTAAGGAAACGAGATTTTTCCAATTCATGATCAGTTTGATTTTTAGATTTCTTTGTTATTTCTTGTTCTAATTTAGATTTTAATGAAGATATTGATGATTCATGTTGTTTATTCAAATTTTCTAAAGTATCATTTCTTGAAGTTAAATTTGAAATCTTTGAACTTGTTGCTAAATATTCAGATTCATGTTTTTTAATTAAATCTGTAAATCTCAGTTGAGCTAATTTTAATTCATCATCATACCATGTTTTTTGATCTTTTAAATATGATGTTTCATTTTTAGCTTTAGTTAAATCTAATTGAAGTTGAAATTTTTCATTTCTTGTTTCATTTAATTCCACAGTAAGTTTATTTAAATTTTTACTTTGATCAATATTAGTTGATGATAATTGAGCTATTTGTTGATGAAAACCTAGTTCTTGATAATCTTGATTTTCTTTTAATTTATTCAATTTCAGTTCTTTATCAGAATCAGATTCTTTCAAGCGTATTAATTGTTCATTGAAATAACGTTTTGATTCTTCCAATTCTTCAATCTTACGTTCATGTTGTTTATTCAAAGTAGATAATTTTTCATTTGATTCTTGTAATGAAGTTGCTGAATTATCAGCCTGGGAATACTTAGCTTGTAAATCTTGTAATTGTTTACTACTATTTTGTAAATTTTGTTCCAATTGTAATTTTAAAAAATCATTTTGAGAATTAATTTCTTGATATTCACTTGATTTTGATATTAATGCTTTTAATACTTTCAAATCTTCAATTCCTCGTATATCAGATTCATCAATTGATAAATACCCAGCAATTGCTTTTATTTTATCATCACTTATAGATTCATTACTTTCTGGAATTTCTGACAATATATTATGTTTAATAGGTGAACTTGCTACAACATCAGTTGAATTACCAACAGTTATTTCATTACTATCATTTAAATCTTTAGCCACACTAAATGATTTAGGGGTAACTATTGGTTCAATATCTTTTAAAGCGGGTAAATCTTTTGATGGAGTTGTAAATTGATGAGATGGTTGTTTGTCTGGTAGTAAAAATGAAGTATGTAGATCTTCATGAACCAGATCATCAATATCTTGATTCGGGTCTTTAGATTCTTCTATTATATCTTGATGAATTTCAAAATCAAGTTGTTGGACATCTGTCGGTTGATCATCTGTTGGTTGATCATCTGTTGGTTGATTATCTGTTGGTTGATTATTGGTTTCTTGATTCTCTGTTTCTGCTGGCTGAATAATTTCTTGATTATCAACTTGTTGTTCTTCTAATTGATTTTGAACATCAATTTCTATAGAAGATCCATCATTCTCATTCAAATATAATTGATTTTCCTTATTGGAATTTTCCTCACTCATAATTGAAGTGTTAAATGATTGATTAATAGAATTGGCTAGACCAATAGGTTTTTCGTTGATGGTTATTTTTCTTGCAATCGAGAAATTGATATTTACAAAGTCGCAAAGTTTAATGTCTAAAATATTTTTAGTCATTTAATGTCATTTATTCAATGTCTTAAAACATCAATGTCATAAAATTATTTCTAAATTTGTAAAATAAAGTAGTAACCCTAATTTTCCTTTTTCTCACGTGAACAATTCTCTCTACAAAATTTAACTATTAGCACTAATTAAATTTCTCGCATTCTGTACGCTCTCACTTTCACGCAGTAGGTTTGACAGAAAAAATTATCAACAGAAAAATTCATAATATTCATATTTTAGAAATTTTCCCTTTTTTCATCATAGAAGTTATCAATTAAAGATGATTGAACCATCATTAAAAGCTTTGGCTTCAAAATATAATTGTGAAAAATCTATCTGCCGTAAATGTTACGCTAGATTACCACCAAGAGCAACCAACTGTCGTAAAAGAAAATGTGGTCACACTAATCAATTAAGACCAAAAAAGAAGTTAAAATAGTCTATTCGTCCATTATTCAAATATTTGTTTTCCCAATTTATCATTTATTAAAAGGAATATCATTAGATTTATAAGAAATTAAAAAGAGAAGCTATCATTTTTATCGTATGTTTAATATAATATTTAATTTATCATTTAGTTGTGGGTTATAGAAAATTTTCATATATTTATATTGATGGTTTTATAAAATATTTTAAGATCTGGAATAATAATTAATTATTGATAGAAGTAAGAATTCAAATAGAGAGTATATTATGATTAACTTATTTTTGTATGTTTAATAAAAAAAGGTTTATGTTAGAAAAAAAAATTTTCATGTAATGAGATTGTCAGTTTGCCTTGCCACCTAAAAGAGAGAAGAGAAGTATTAAATTTGTGAAACCATGTTAATCAACTTCAAGTAATTTTAAGGTAGGGTCAAGGACAAATCTTCTGTAGATTTAAAATTCTCTTATTGAACTGTAGACTAAATAATGGATGGATTTCAGATATAATAATAACTCATGAGGAAAATTTCAGATATTATAAGTGAGCAGTTAAAGGCTCGGATATCATAACTGAGTTATTAATATTTGCAATCTGTATATAAGTCAGAGAGTAGTGGCAATATAATTATAACTGATGTTTTTTTGAGGGGTTAAATTAAATATACTATACTATACTATACTATATCATACTATGAGATCACTAAGAAGGAAGCGTAGGTTAGAATTCGCTTTTAATTTTTTACAGATTAGATCTTTTAAATTAAAATCATTTGTTTTGTAAAAGCTGCAAGTGATATATAACTCTGATAAATCTAATAAGTCTTCATTTCATTTCCTACTTGTCTCTATGAAAATTGATGAGTCAAAAGAAATTAATGAAAATATATAATAGAAAGGAATCACAACATACATAAAAGAATAAAGCAATATGTGTTGTTGTGTTGTATTATATTATATTATATTATATACCAAACAAGAAAAAAAAAAAGTAATGGAAGTGGAAGTGGAAGTAGAAATTGGTAGTAGTACTACGTAAAAGTAAAGATAGGTAGAGGTAGAATGTATTAAATATTAAATATGGAATAGAATGGCATTAAATTAAATTAAATTACATTACATTAAAAATAGGCAATAAAAATTAAAATGACAAAAGGCAAAAAATGGCAAAATTTAAATATTCAATTAAATATCCTATTTCATCATTTACAACAATTTGATGAATATTAATATTTTATTAATAATACAAACTAAACAAAAAAAAAAAAAAAAAATAGATTATCTATAATTTAAATATATCTAGTTATATCTACAGTTGTATTGAATCTGTATCTGTATCTATATCAATATCTATATCTATCTCTATCTCTATATCTATATCTAAGTATATGTGTAGAGTGTGATCTTGTAAATCTGTAAATCTGGAAAGAATAGTCGTCAGAAATATCTTTTTCCTAATTTATAATTTGTAATTTGTAATTTATTATTATTTATTTACAAATAATAATAATAATAATAAAACTTGTTCAATATTATTTGTTAGTTTATTTTTACTTTTTACTTCTCCTTTTGTTCAGCAAAAAAAAAAATAAAAAAATCAAAAATCAAAAATCACACACAAGAGAAACACAACAATTAAACACACCACCACAAAAGATTACAAGAAAAACATTGCCAACATTTCAACAACAATCAACCAACATCCCATTACAATATTACAACATCAACTACCAAACCTTACGCATCCATCTACAATCACTTTTTACTTTTATCATCCCATCCCATCATTCTTTTCAAATTATATATTGTAGTTGGATCAATACGATTTTCTTTTTTTCTTTTAAACTGAAACGGAAAATATAGAATCATAAAGAAAAAAAAAAGAGAGTAAGTTAATTCCCTTTTTTTGAATAAGGAACTTCAAAATCTATTCTGTTTTAAAGTTATTTAGCTCATGAACAATACGTTTGATCTGACAATTCATCATCAGTCAATCGATACTTATCCAACTACATCGTCATCTCAAAAAAGGCAAAATAGTTTGTCATCTCATATGGTGAATAATTCAAATAAAAGAACTACATCTACTATAAATCCACTTAAAACTCCTTTAAATATGCAAAGTACTACTCGAGAATATCCATTTAATTCAAATCTGGCTATAAATTCACCAGCAACACCACAAGTCTCATCACCGAGGTATATTCGATCTACATCCAATAATGCTATCAATACAACTAATGATAATGTTAATTCTATCAATAATAATAATAATAATACCCGAAAAAATGTTCTTCAACATATGAAAACACCTACACCATCTGCATATGAAGTTCCTTCAAGTCCTAATATAAACCATTTATCGCATTTATCAAATCAAAATCATTCAGATCTGTCTGATTCAAACCCCGTTTTAGATCAACAAGAACAAGAATCAAAAATGGGATCACGTTCTCAACAATCACAACAATATAGAAAAGAAAACCTACAAACAGTACAACCATCAGTTCAGCAGCAACTACAACAACAACAGCAGCAACAACAACAACAGCAACAGCAAATTCAATCTCAACAACAACAACAACAACAACAACAAACTACCCAACAAAGGGCAATGTCTGATGAAGAACAACAATTAGCTACAAAATTAAAAGAAACTTATAAAAATATTGTCAACTTTGAAGAAATTGTTCAAAAAAATTGCATAGAAGTAACTATAAAAATTAATCAAATAACAACAAATTCAAATCCGAGTTTAGTTTATGGTTCACAAATGGTTAATCAAAATTTATCAAGTTCGTTAAATTCAAATACATCATCTATAGGTTCAAATACTACCAGAACATCCGAATTACTGAATGATTTATGGACTGTTTATCATCATAACGTTACATTACTTGACAATTATTATGATTTTTTGGTTACATCCTTGAAACCTTCATCAAATCAAACTCAATTTAAAACTGGAAAAAATATAGTAGAATTATATAAAATACCAAGAAGAATGTGGGTTTATGGAATAGTTGGTTTCCTTGAAGTTTTAAAAAATATAATGGGAATTTTTCAAGATCATGAAATTTGTCTGTGTTTTATATCATATTGTTTTAATATCATATCTAATTTAACTGATCCAATATTAGAAATGGAAGGTTGGTGGTCTGAAAAATTAGGAGATTTATCAAGAATGGCTATTGCACTTTATGCATCAAAATTTATTGATTGGAAAATTAGTGCTGAATATTGGTATTCAGTAGCAATGAAAACTTTATATGGTCATGGGAAAATTTATTATCATATGTGTACAGTTCAACAAGATAATTTAGATGCATTAGTTAATATTGGTAAATCTGTTATTTGTCGTGATCCATTTGTCCCAACTCAACATTATTTAAGATTAGTTGTTGAAAATATTTGTACACAAAGAAATATTTTATCATTTTTAGAATTACCAATAATTGATTTTATTAAAATTCATAAAGTTTTACTTAGTATATATAATGGACGTAATAGTGAAGGAAATTCAGTTGAAAGTATTCATGATAGTCAATTACAATATGGAATAGATTTAGTTACAAGATATGCATTAACATTTGGTTCTGATTCAAATGGTTATAATTTTTTCACTCGTGAATTATATACTCCTAGTGGAGTACCAACAACTGCTAATACTATAAATGATCCTCATTATTATCATCAAATGCAACAACAACAACAACTCGTTCAACAGCAACATCAACAACAACAACAAGTTCAACAACCAAGTGCAACAAATACAATAGAAAAAATGAATTTCTGGTTTAATAAAGGATCATTATTTGCTATATCAAATATTAATCATATTATTGGATTTGGAGATGCAAAAAATCCATTTGCAAAAATTTTTCAATTACCAGAAGCTTTGAAAGAAAGAAAAGATAAAAAAGATAGAAAAAGAAAATCAAGAAGTGCTTCACAATCAGAAGATGTTAATTTAGCTTCCATTGGTAGTGGTGGTGTTGATGGACAAGCCATTGTTGCCGCGGATTTATCTTTAAATGATTGGTTTTATTGTTTACAATTTGTTAATAAATCAGTTGTTGAATTATCAATGAGAATTTTAAATCATTATTTAGTTGGTCCAAAACAAGCATCTACAGGTCATGTAATTGTTTGGCTTTATTTTTTAATAAGTATAGGAGAAGGTTCAAAAAAATATGTTTCATCTCAACCTATGGTTCATTGGTTATTTAAAAAATTATTCCCATGGGAATCATTATTAAATTATTTAAATTCATTATTAGCATTTGTTAAAAATAATCCAAAATTATGTGTTTTATATACTCATTATTTACAATTAAATTATATTCAATATTTTAATGAATCTGAATTTTTACCAGAAGTTTGGAAATGTTGGGGTACTTTATGGTTTGATTTTATTAGTGAAAAGGGTGATTATAAAGATTTAGAAGAAGCTGGTGTTAAAAATAGTAATTTATTTGATCTTCCAGTTTGTGGTACTTATCCAGTTATTAATAATATGTCTGGAGAAAATTTTGATCAAAAATCAAGAAATCAAATGGAAAATGATAATGATGAAAGAATTGTTCGTATAATTTTATTAGCAAGAACTATAGCTGATAATTATGGTTTTGGTTTAGTTCGTACTAGTGAAGAATTTAAATTTGATGAAACTATTTATAATAGACATATTTCAGATCCATATGCTGAAGAATTTATAAATGATAATAGATTTCAACAAAATAATTTTATACAACCAATTTCACCAGAAAATTTAACATCTGAAAATAATAATACTTTAACTTCATTACAAAAAGATGAATTATGGTTTGGAGGTTTAGATAGTCATTTATATGATGATGAAAATATTGAATTGGGTGATGAAATTATAGATGATGATGAAGATGATGATGAAGAAGAAGGTGATGTACCATTTGATGATCATTATTATCAAGTTCCTCAACAATATTCTAGACCAAATGGTGATTTTTATAATGATAGTTTTATTGGTACTCCAACAGATCCTTTATCATTAGGAAATATTAATTCTGAAGAAATTGATGGAAATTTTGGTGATAAAATTGATAGTAATATAACACATATTACATTGGATACAAATATTTGGTTAAAACATTGTGGTAGAATATATAAATGTGTTCGAAATGGAATTATTAAAGTTTCAATACCATTAATTGTATTTCAAGAATTAAGAGCATTAAGAAAATCATCAGAAGCAACTATAGCCGATGCAGCTACAAGATCGGTCATTATTATTCGAGAATTATATTTAGGTAGAGAAATTGTACCTTTAAGATTTGATGGTACTATAGCTTCAGATATTAATGAAACAACTGAATTTGAAAATAATTCAAATTGGAGATCAAATGTTGATGAAACTATATTACATGCAGTCAATGAAAATGATGAAATTGGTAAAAGATTAATGAAAGGATTAAATTTAAGATTATCATCAAGTTCAAAAAATGCTAATTCAACAGATGATTTTTATAATAAAAAAGAACCACCAGTATTAAATTCAAGAATGGCAAAATTATTTAAATATTGCATATTAGTTACAGATGATCGAAATATGAGATTAAGAGCTAAAACTATTGGACTAACTTCATTTCAAAGTAAATGGTTATTTAGTCAATTGGAAACAGTATTTCCTGATAAATGTATTGATTAGAAACATTAAATAATTATATTATATATTTTATAGTCATTAAAAAAAGCATATAATAATAGACATAAATTAAAAAGTAAAAATAAAAAAAATAAAATTAATATTTTTAGTTTCGTTTCGTTTCGTTTCGTTTCATTTCATCTCTGAAACAAATCTTCCACGTACCTACATTACAACGCATAAGATTACACGAAGAGTTAAATATAAAAACATGTTTGAGGCAAGAATCGAACGAAAAAAACAAAACAAATTTAAAAACACACCACCTCCTTTTTAAAATCTCGTAATGATGTTGCATCGTGATGAAGCGAAAAAAAAAAAATACAATAAAAGATGAAATATTTTAAAGTATGAACTATTTTATAAAAGAAAAGAAGAGAAAAGTAAAGTAAAGTAAAAGGTGATGGTTAAATAATTAGTACTAGATGGCTGGATGAATATTCAATTTTAATAAAAATCTAAACCTATTCTGGAATCCAAAAAATAGATGAAATGAAATTTAAAGAATTCGAGACTCAAGAAATTTAAAAGGGTTAGTTTAGTTTAATTAAATATAAATAAACATAAAAAAAATTGGTAGTACAAAAAAAAAAAAAAAAGATATTTTTACCGTTTTGGGGTACCAAATTTAAAATTTGCTTGCAAAAAAAATATATTGGGAAACAAAATTCAATACTAAAAATTTTTTAAAGGGTTATTCATTTGTTTTGTTTTAAATAATAACCGCAAATTAATTAATTAATTAACAACTTTAAACTTTATATTTCAAAACTTAATATATGATTCAGTTTCAAAACCAAAATAGTCTAATTCATATTTTTTAAACTTTTTATTCTTTATACATTACATCATTTTTATAAATCTTCGTTATTATTGTTATGAAATTATTTTTT
>JAKTXL010000032.1:0-34394 GCA_030582535.1 Insectozyma bohioensis | reverse complement strand
TAAAAAAAAAAACAAATTTTTATTTACCCTACTTTCTTTTAAATCCTTTTAAATTAGTCCTTCCTTTAGAATATGAAATTCTCATCAATTTTATTAGCTGCTTTATTAACCAATATAATTAAAGCAGCTCCTGCCCCATCTATTAAAACTGTTGTAGTTACTGCTTATACTACAATTATTGTTGATGAAAATGGTGTTACTGAAACTCCAACTGTAACTGCAGCTGTTGCTATTGATGCTGATGAAACTACTACTATAGCTAATCCTATTCAAACTTCTGATGCAGTCAACACTGTTCAAACTCAACAAACTTTTATTACACCTTCATCAAGTGTAATTCAACCAACTACTCAAATTCAAACAACTCAAGTTCAAGCTCAATCAACCAGTTCAACTACTTCAGTTGCTCCAACTACTACTGTTGTTCCAACTACTTTATCCACTTCAACTACTTCTTCAACTTCAACTACTTCTTCAAAAACTTCATCTACTAGCTCATCATCTTCAACTGGTTCTGTCAACTCAGGAGAAGGTACTTATTACTCAACTGGTTTGGGTGCATGTGGTGTCACAAGTCAAGACACTGATTATATTATTGCTATTTCAAAAGATTTATACGATGCTAATAATGTTGATGCAAATCCAAATAATAATCCATTATGTGGTAAAAAAATTAGAGCTTATTATGGAAGTAATTCAGTTGATGTAACTGTTGTTGATAGATGTGAAGGTTGTGCTTATTATGATTTAGATTTCTCACCTTCTGCTTTCAGTCAATTAGCTGATCAAAGCTTAGGTAGAATTGATATTACTTGGGAATGGTTATAGAAAAATAAATAATAAGTGTTTAAAAAACCTTAATTTTATAGAAAAATATATGTGTGAGATACCCCCTATTTGGAAAAAGTGTCGCGAAAAAAAGAAATTTTTTTTTTCTCTGTCTTATTTTTTTTTTTTTTTTTGCAACTAAAAATTATATATTAAAACTTTATTTTTTCTAAAATATCCAACTTAATAACCTTTGCCATTTAGTTTGTGATGATGAATTACTTGATTGTTCTAATTGTGCATAATATTCATATTCATGTTCTTCAATTTCTTGTAATCCTGTTTTTAAATCAGCATCAATTGGTTTAATAAATTTAGTTCTTTTTAAAATTTTCCAAAATATATATGCACCAATTGAAACAAATACCATAAGATAACTAAATAAAAAACTATCAATAGTCCATCTACCTGGCATAAATACTTGATAACCTAAAATACCAATGATACACCAATACATAAAACAAACAAAATAAATAGAATATGGTTGACACCATGAAGTAAATGTAAAACTTGATCTATCAATTTCTTGTGCTTTACATGCATGATAAAATCCAATATATGTTATTGACATAAAACCATAATTTAATATTTGTGATCCAGTACATAAATTAACCATATAATTTAATGCTTTTGTACCTGTTTTACCTAATTGTAATAATGATAATAATGAAAAAATAACTGAAACTCCAACACAATATATTGGAATACCTCTTTTAGTACATTTTCTTAAAAATTTTGGTACAAAACCTTTTTTAGCTAAATTATATAAACAACGTGATGATGTATAAGTATATGAACAACCAGCTGAAAATGCAGAAGTTAATATAACACCATTAACTATATGAGGTAATACTTTAATTCCCAAATTTTGCATAGCAATAACATATGGAGATGCTGCACCATTTGAAGATTCTGCAGTTGCTTTAAGAAAATAAGGATCTTTATAATTAACTAAAATTGAAACTGATAATGCACCACCAACATAAAATACAACTAAACGATAAATAACTGTTCTAAAAGCAATTGATAAATTTTTTCTTGGATTACGTGTTTCACCTGCTGTCATCAGAAGATATTCAGCACCAACACAAGTAAATGATGATGATAATCTTAAAGAACCTAAAAATCCTTGAAATCTTCCTAAACTACCAGTTGTATACAATTCACCAATTGGACCTCCAGCAACATGCCAATTTCTAAATCCAAAAGCATCATGTTTTGGATTACCTCCACACATAGTAATTAATGTAAAAAATAATAAACCAATACAAAGAATTAATTTTGTTATTGAAAACCAAAATTCAGATTCTCCAAATATACGTACAGCATATAAATTAATAGCTGCATATATAGCAATTTGAATAGCTAATGTTATACCTGGTGAATAATCATCTCTCCAAAAATGTATCATACCATTAACTGCTGTAATTTCAAAAGGTATATATAAACATTGCATAAGCCAAAAATTTATTGATGCAGCAAATTCAAATGCTGGATCAATAACTCTACCTGCCATATTTAAAAATGGTGAATCAACTGGTAAATAACAAACCATTTCACCAGTTGCATTTGTTAATAATAAAATTAAAAAAGTTGATAAACAATATGATAAAAGTAATCCTAATGGTCCTCCCATTTGTAGCCCGCTACCAATAGTTCTATAATTTTTTTAAGTTAGTATAAGTTTCATATATATAAAATCAAAAATTTGATTTCAAAAAAAGATAAAAAAATGTAAAATTCAGTTTAATATTCTAAACTCAAATCTTGCCATAAATTTAAAAATATTTTTCCATACAAGAAAAGACCTGAACCTATAGCACCAGCTATGGCTATTAATTGTAAATGTCTATTTTCAAGTTTTCTTTGAGTTTTATATTCATCTTGATCTGATTTTGTTGAAAATTGTATAGATAATGAATTTTTAAGACTTGAAGTGTCTGAACCCTTATTTGGTGCTGCGAGAAGTTCTATATCTTTCTCATTTTGTTTTTCTCTACCAAATATCATTTTATTTAGTGATTTGAAAACTTTATTAAAGATTTGGAAATTATTTAAATCTAGGTTTCAAATAGAAGATCCAAAAAATAATTTCTTTGGAAATTTACCAGGATCATTTCCCACATATATACAATCTAGCAATGTTAGATTTAAAGAAAGAAAAAATTTTCGACTTATTGTTATATTTAGAATTTATGCATAAGCTATAAATACATTTTGTTAAAAAAAAAATATATCTCTTTTACATATAAATTGAATTGAAAGATTAGACAAATATAACACAAAACATATAGAAATATGAATTAATCAATTTAATTGTATACAGTATGACGTAATTTAAGAACTAAGTTCATAGAAAACAATAAATCAGGACATTTTTACTTTATTAGAATCTTAATTTAAATTTCTCCAAAACCAGAGTCAATATAGGGTTGTTTGGAAAGGTTATTTTATTCTAAATCTGCATTAGAGGGAAGATCTTCTCCTTAATGTTCTTTTTCTAAATATAAGCAGCAGTTAGATTAGATTATCCGTTCAGCGCCCAAAATGTATAAGTTTGCTGTAAAAAAAAAAAATAAGTAGATTTCAAAATTTAGTTCAACAAACAAAATTTTTTTTTTTTTTTTTTTTTGCTGCATCAAAACAAATATTTAAAAATCAAGAAAAACTTTGGTTTTATCTGCATATGGGGATAATAATAGTTGTGCATTTATATATGGGATTATTATTGTTTGTTCTTGCTTTCTAATTTAGGAATTCAATCATAATACCATTACGAAAATCAAAACCAAAGATTCCGATGAATACAAAAACCAGACGATATTCAAAAATGTGGGGGAAGGAGGGGATGAAAAGAATATTGAAACTACTGAGTTGATAATTGATAATAGTTTGTTTATAAAACCGTTCTTTAGACTGGGCACTTAATCTTCTGTATTTAGTTTTAGTTTTTAGTTTTAGTATTTATTTTCTTTCTTTTTCTAATCTAATTCTTTTATTTAAATAGTAATAACTTTGCAGAAAAAAGTATAGATTTGCGAATATTATTTAATTATTTAATTATTTGAAGATAAGGCGAGATATCTTTATTTTCAACTATATATTACCTCTAAATCTTTATCTATTGATTATTAGTTTGATAAAGATATTAGAAACTTTATTATTAACTTTATTTTGATTCAAATCTTAGTTCTAAATCTATATTTTCATGTGACATGGAAATCTCCGGTACTGCAATAATTTAAAATCACATTATTTCCAAGCATTTTCTATATCCGGTTTGGTTGACTATGGATCAAGTGTTAAATTACTTTGCTAACTTAAAAAGCTTGGATTATATACAAAATGTAGGTTCTTCAACTTAATTAGTTGCCGTATAAACAGATTTGGGGGTTCACAGAGAAATCTGAGGTTCGGCTATTTCACTTTTCTTTTTTATTAAAAATTTTTTTTTTTGCATCTATTAAAAAAAAAAAATGGAAATCTAGATCTATAATAAGTTGTCCAATAATGAATATTTAATTATAAATATAAAATATGCTAAATATAAACAAAGGTATTTCAAGTGGAGTTTCATGTATATGTAGAAGTTACAGCAGCTTACTACTAAACATGCAAACAAACAAAACAAACAAAACAAACATGTAACAAAAAATTACACAAAAAAAAAGCAACAATAGAAATTTCTTTCAAAGCTTTAGCAAACAATTTCTACATGTTCGCAGAAAACTTCAAAAAAAAATAAATGTTTTGTAATTAAATGCTCCCAGACAGGGAATTGAACCCTGGTCTACCATGCGACAAACGGTAATTCTAGCCACTAAACTATCTGGGACTTTTTGATGTCAGTTCATATTTTGGAAATCTCACCCCACCTCAGATCTCAAAACTTAACTTCAGATCTGGACTATATTATGACCTTACAACTATATCATTTACAAGAAAATTTAATTCTGATTGTTTTGATTTACTTTTAAAAATATTGTTGCATACAATTTTGTTGTGTAAATTCAAGTTGAAAATGAGATCTGTCAGATCTGGCCCGTGACCATACACGTGATCATAATAAATTTTGATAAAAAAATTGATAAATATCATCTAATTGTTATATCTTATTGATTTATCTTATTTGGTTTATTTAATCGTGTTGTTTTTATGAGTTTTGGTTTTTAATTAGGTTATTAAAAAGCATAACAAGTTTTTGATGATTGAAAATTTTTTTTCAAAATTAACAAAATATTTAACAAAATAATTTACTGAAAGATCTATCACCAAAAACATAACATAACTAGATCATCATTTCTCAGATATTATAATCAAACCTGAATTAATTAAATATATCGTTTATTTATTTTATTTTCTATATTTAAATCATCGAATTTTTTGTTTTAATTTTTTTTTTTTTTGCAACCATGTCATCAATAGATCAACAACATGATTATAAAACATTAACAAAATCATATATGGAAATATTTGATTCTCAAAGATTTGTTCAATTTTTAAATACTACTCAAACAGGTTATGCACATTCTTCATCAGGTATAGATTTTAGTGTATTTTTAAGAACTTTATTTACATCATTATGTTTTTGTACTATACAATTAACATTATTTTGTTTATTTCGATCAGTATTTAATTTTTTATATCAACCTAGATGTTTTTGTGTTCCTATTAATGAAAGAATGGAAGTTTTACCTAGAGGTTTTTTAAAATGGATTGTACCTACTTTAAAATGTAGTATTAATACTTATTTATCATTAGGTTTAGATGCTTATTTTTTTGTTAGATTTATAAGTGTTTTACTGTTATTTTTTTTATTTATTGGTACTTTAAATATGATAATTTTAATACCAATAAATTTTACAGGTTCAAGTATAGAATATTCTGCAAATGGATTAGATAAATTAAGTTTATCAAATATTTCAAATACAAATGTAAATAGATTAAATGCTCATTTTATAATGGGATTATTAACTATTGGATTTTTTCATTGGTTAATTATATATGAATTTCAAAGTTTTGTAACTATTAGACAATCATATTTATTATCTAAAATTCATAAAAATTCAATTATTGCAAGAACTTTATTAATTTCAAATGTTCCAACATATTTACAAGATCATGAAATTTTAAAAAAATTATTTAAATCAATACCTGGAGGTATTAAAAATATTTGGGATATTTATGATTTTGAAAAAATTGATCATGAAGTAAATAAAGCAAAATTTGCATTAGAAATTTTAGAACAATCACAAATTTTAAGTTTAAAAAAATTTTATAGACATAAAAATAGTTGGTGGTATAAAGTTGATGATAATAGACAATTTTTATTAAATAATGATATATATTTTTATCCACCAATATATTTTGGTTTAATTAAAATTCCTCAAATTGATAGACATATAAGAATTACATTACCTGGTTGGTTAAGAGTATTTTTTTTTACAAAAAGAGTTTCAATGTTATCTTGGTCATTAACTACTTTACAAGAATGTCAAATTCAAATAGATGAAGAAAAAAATAAATTATTAAATGGTCAATTATTTAAACATAATAAAGTATTTATTGAATTTAAAACTCAAGAAGGTGCTTATATTGCTCATCAATGTTTATTATCACAAAGTCAAGGATGTTTAGATCAAAAATTAATTGAAATTAATCCAAATGATATTATATGGAGAAATGTTTCAAGAAAAGATGGAATTGCTTGTAAATTTGAAAAATATTTAGTTACTATAATTTTTATAATTATAATTATTTTATATGTTATACCTGTATCATTAATTGGATTAGTTTCTCAAATACCTTTATTAACTCAATTAATGCCATTTTTAAAATGGATTTATCAATTTCCTGAAGAAGCAAGAGAAACAATTTCTGGATTTTTACCATCTATTTTATTAACTATTTTAACTGAAATTGTAATGATAACTTTTCGATTCTTAACATATTTTAAAGGAAGTACAACTGGTTGTGAAGTTGAATTAGATTTACAAAAATGGTATTTTGCTTTTTTATTTGTTCAACAATTTATGGTAGTAACTATACTGTCAAGTGTTACAGTAATTTTTAAACAAATTATTGATCAACCAACTTCAATACCAGTTTTATTAGCAACAAATTTACCAAAATCTGCAACATTTTTTTTCCAATATATTTCTTTAAGAGCATTTGCATTTTGTGGTAGTAATTTCTTAAGAATTACCCAATTAATTTTATCAAATACTTTATATAAGATTATTGATATTACTCCAAGACAAAAATTTACAAGAGTTACAAATTTACTTAAAATTAAATGGGGTACAACATTTGCTGTTTATTCAATTTATGCATGTATTGGTATTGCATATTCAATTATATCACCATTAATTTCAATATTTATTATTTTTTTCTTAAATTTATCAATTTTGTATTATAAATATGCATTAAAATATGTATATAGTCATATAAATGAATCTGAAACTATGGGAAGATTATATCCAATAGCATTATTACATTTATATACTGGAATATATTGTCTTGAATGTTGTTTAATTGGTGTATTTTTTTTACTGAAAAATGAATCAGGTGGTTATCCTTTAAGAATTCAAGGTTGGATAATGACTGGTGTATTAATATTAACAATTTTTGCAAATACAATAATCTATAATAGATATATACCCCATTTTTCAAATTTACCAATATTATCAGATAAAATTTATAAAGAAAATAAATTGTGTGATTCTGATGATGAAGATAAAAATTATTCAAATCATGATTTATATTTACATCCTGCATTTAAATATGAACCACCAAAAATTTGGTTACCAAAAGATCCTCAAGGATATTCTGAATTACAATTACAAGAAATTGAATTAAAAAGTCAATTATTAGGACAAACTAATGGTGCCCAAGTTCAATTTGGTAAACTTTTCTTAAATGTTAGATTAATTATATCTGAAGCACCACCAGATTATAAATGACCAAAAGAATCATCAAGATGTTTTTTAACTCTCAATCGTTTTAGAAAATCTTTCCACATATATAGTAATCTAAATTGTCTTTTAATTAATGCAATTTTATATTGTTTAATTCTTGATGATAACCAAAAATTTTTAATTTCTATTTCATCTTTTTTATGAATTATAACTCCATTTTTATTAGGAATCGCTTGACCTGATTTAAATAAAAATCCAATAACTACTGGTACATATTGGAACCCACCTTTTTTTAAGATATTTTCAACATTTGTTAATTTTAACCATATACATTCATTAGGTATCATATTATCACGAAAAATTTCAATATTACCATATTTATTTTTGGGTAGAATTCCATTAATAACTTTTTCTTTTATATAAGGACAAGTTTGATTAAAACTATATAATTTGACATCATTTAATTCAGGATTTTCAATTTCATTTATATTGAATATTCGTCTATTATAAATAGTTCTTGGAATTGCTTTTGAAAACTTTATCGGATTATTAATTTCTTCAGATTTTATAGATCGACCCAAAAATTTCCATTGTTGTTCCGATTTACCAATAAGTAATGAATTTTTAAAATATACTGGTTCCTTTTTATTGTCTAATTTAATTATTTTAATTGGTTTGGTGTTTGGTATAATTACTTCATTGGAACGTAATGTAGATTTGGTAATAAAATTTGGATTTTTTTTCATTGCTGAAAAAGTATTTGGAATTGTATAATTATTCATACCTATATTGTAAAGATTATTTAATTCTAAATTATCGTATTCATTATAAGTTTTATTTCTATTCAATATACGTAATAATGATTGTAATAATAATGAAGTTTTCCCTAATTCAGTTCTTAAATCTAATCTATTAAAATTTCTATAAGAAATATTTTTCATATATCTTGAACTTACATCCAAAATTAAATTATCATTATTAAAACTTAAAACATAATGCATTGACATTTGACATAATGAATTTTGAATAGGATAAAATTGTGAAGTATATGAATTTTCAATATTTCCTTGATACCTTTTTAATCTAATCAAATGTTTTGCATCCTCATAAAAACATTGAGTTTCCATAATTATAATTTCAGAAGGATTTAATGGATTAATTAATTCTGTCCAATAATATGGATATAATAAATCATTGTCTTTATTTACAGCAAGAATATCATTATTTAATTTTGGTTGAGATTTTGTATTTTTATTAGTTGATAATAATGGTAATGAAAATACTAATCTCGCTTCAAATCCTAAACTTCTCAATAATGATGTAAAAATTTGTGCCCCTGTATCTCGATTGTGTTGAAATTTTTTAAGAACTGATAATAAATCAGATACATTTGAAATTGATTTTGCATTATTTGGATATTCTCCTTTATTTCTTTGATATCCTAAAACTCTTAAACCATTAGAATCATGTTTAAAATTTTTTCTAAACCATTTAATTAGATATTTTAACATATATATTAAAAGTTCATCAGTACCATGTTTCTTGAATTTTTTATAATGTTTTAGAAATGAATCAGGTAATAATTTTTTCAATGTTTTCAATATTTTTTTATTAGATAATAATGAATTTCTATATCTTGCATGGAGGGTATAAGATACTATACTTAGGTAATGTAAACTAATTCTTTGTTGTTTTTCTTTGATTAATTGTTTTAATTTAGATTTATTATTCTCTAATTGAATTGTAAAATCCTCTTGTTTTGGGTCTTCACCTAAATAAACATCTTCCCAATCTGAATCAGTTAAGCAATCATAATCCAATTCCTCTTCTATCTTTTGTTTTTTGATCGGTGGTTGATCTTCTTCATCATCACTGGTGACAAATAATGACATAAGAAATGATTCATCTATCTAGAATTTTTTTTTTTTGGCAACAATTATGACAATGAATATGACAAGCAAAAAAGACAAACAAAGTGACACACGATTTTGACAATCAAATAATCAGAAAACATGCCAGACGAAATTACTAACATAATAACAAATAATTGATAAGACTTTTATAAAAAGATAAAGTTTGATTATGAGATTGTATCGCCACAAAGACTAGTTTGTGATCTCTGTGAACTCAAACTCTAATAATTATCGTCTCGATTTTTATAAATTTCGCGTCACATATTATCGATATATATTCAATAATCATGAATTTAACATTATTTTAATCATCATGAAGTATACTACTTATTTCTAAATATTCAGGTATCAATTTCCATTGATTATTTTGTTCAACTGGTACATCATGTCCATAAATGGTTAATTCATCAAATTTTGCAACTGGTGTAAAAGATTTAGCAGTTTTAATTTGCTCAGTACCATCATCATTTTCCTCTCTAACTAAATGTTCTGATTTATTCATTATATATCCAGTAACATTGTGATCTGGTAAATTTATTGTATTACCAACTAATTTACAACCTCTAAAATATGCAACTTCTAATTCTTTACCATCATAGTTAGTTTCTCGAAGTTTTGAAGGAGTAAAAAAATCTTCGGTGTTAGCTGGTCCAGTATATTTTATATGTACTGGTAATAATGAACCTATAACTTTAGGAGTATCTTCTTTATTAATTTGAATTGTTGACATTTGATTTGGGTTTGGTTAATGAAAAAAAAGAAAATAAATATACTTTTTTAACGTGTTTTGATAATTTTTTTTTTTTCAGAACAGAACAATTATTACATAACAAGAGTATTGATGACTTACATAATCAAAGATGAAACTAAACGTGTATGAATTTGGTATTGTCTAAACTTGACTAATTTTGGGGGACAAGGTACAAACCAAAGTTAAATTAAATTAAATTAAATTGATCCTTGAGATTAAGAAGGAATCTGAGATATCTTTTATATAGTTCAAAATCAAGGTCTATCTACAACAAACGTCTAGAAAAAAGTTTTCATTTTGCTTGCAATTAATTGGTTAATGATAATAATTTATATGCTTGCTTATCAATAAGTTAGCACCCTCGGCACACAAAATGGAATTATGTATGTACGTATGTATGTAGAATCCACATTCAATATAATAGTTATGTAAGACAAAGAATTTTAGTTCTGGTGGTGGTGGTGGTGGTGGTGGTTTTGATAGTTTTTGTTTTGTTCCTCGGAAACCACTGGTACATTTTGGGCAATAGCCCCCTCTTTCTTCCATTGTATTTCCCATTTACCCCCGTTGTGGCCATAGCTCCGTTATTGTGAATAAAATAGCTCCGTTATTGTGAATAGAATAGCTCCGTTTCAGAAATTCAAACGAAGTCAAAAAATCAGAGTAAAGAATAAGATTAGTTCGACTAGTTCGATTAGTTCGATTAGTTTGGTACCAGATAAACCAATTAAAAACGGAAAGTCGTTCCAGATTAAGTAATTTAGAACTAGTCGCGCAAAGGTCAATCTCTTTATTACAATTTTTCATTCCATTCTTTATATGCCACAGAAATTATAACTTTATTATTTAACGGATTATCTTTTGAAAAAAAAATTTTCTTTTATAGATAACATTTTTTTACTTTTTTCAAATTGTTGTCAACGAATTCAAATTTTTATTTATTTCATTGAATCATCATTTAAGTTAAATCATGACTTCTGGTAATCAAAAACAACAACAGTCTCATTTGCCTCATTTAGCTCCAAATATTATTCATGATGTTTCAGCTGATACTTCTGGGGTTGTTGCTGGTGAATTGGCAGCTGAAGATGAAGGTTTATTAACCAATGATATTTTAAAATCTCATAATTATGGTGCAGTAAATAATAAATCACCAACTGAAGAAACTACTTATGCTATTGATGAACCAAATGGTGGTTATGCTTTACCAAAACGTCAATTATATACTGTTATTTCTTCATTATTTATGGCTTCTTATTTAGCTGCTTTAGATGGTACTATTGTCACTACTTTATTAACTTTAATTGCAAGTGATTTACATGCTGTTTCAAATATTTCTTGGATTGCAACTGCTTATCTTTTATCATCAGCTGCTTTCCAACCAATTTTTGGTAAATTATCAGATATTTTTGGTAGAAAAATTTTATTATTAGGATGTAGTGCATTATTTGGTATTGGTTGTGCAATTTGTATTACTGATTCATTATTTTGGTTAGTTATTGGTAGATTTGTTACTGGTTGGGGTGGATCTGGATTAACTTCATTAGGAACAATTACTATGTCAGATATGATTCCATTAAGAGATCGTGGATTTTATCAAGGTTTAGCTAATATTTTCTATGGTTTAGGTTCTGCTTCAGGTGGTATGATTGGTGGTTTTATTGCTGATAGATTAGGTTGGAAATATGTTTTCATTTTACAAATTCCTTTAGCTATTATTTTAGGTTTAGCAATTCATTTTAATTTAAATTTACCTGCTGGATCTCCAGGTTTAGGTTCTCATGGTGAAGATATTTATCAAAAATTAAAACGTGTTGATTTCTTGGGTGCATTCTTTTTAGTTTCATCATTAATGCTGTTTTTAACTGCTGCTTCTTTAGGTGGTAGAGAAATTCCTTATTCTTCAAAAGAATTTATTGGTTTATGTGCAATTGCTGCAATTTTATTAAGTTGTTTTGTTTATACAGAATCTTATATTTCTGAAGAACCAATAATACCAATTCATTTATTAGGTAATAGAACTGTTTTAGCTTCATCATTAACTAATTGGTTTTATACAATGTCTGTTTTCACAACATTATTTTATGTCCCAATCTATTTTTCATCAGTATTGGGTATTTCTGCAACTCAAAATGGTTTAAGATTAGTTCCAAATTTCTTTGGTGTTTCATTTGGTTCAGTTGGTGCTGGTTTATATATGAGAAGAACTGGTCGTTATTATAATTTAACTGTTGGAGCTGGTATTGTTGCTATACTTGGTATATTAAATATTCTTAGATTATCACCAGAAACTCCAGTTTGGGAACAATTTGTACTTTTATTACCTTCAGGATTTGGTTATTCATGTATTTTAACTGTTACTTTATTAGCATTAATTGCTGCTGCACCAGTTAAATATCAAGCTTGTACTACTTCAATTCAATATACTTTTAGATCAACTGGTTCAACTTTAGGTGTATCTACATCTACTGCAATTTTTCAAAATGTGTTATTATATCAATTAACTAAAAAAATTAATGCATTAGTTGATGATCCAGAAAAAGCATCTAAAATTATTAAAAAAGCTTTAGAAAGTACTAATTATGTTAAAGATGCACCAGAATATTTAAGAGAAGCAATTATAAGTTCATATGATGCAGGTTGTAAAGGTGCTTTTACTTTTGCATTAATTACAATTGTTATTGGTTATATTGCTTCATTATTTATGAGAGAACATAAATTACATACTAGTGTTAATAGAGATTAAAACTTTTATAGAATATATTACAATAAATATTTATTCATTATCTATATGTTTAACCAGATATTTATGATTTTTACCAGTTAAAATAATAATATTAGGATCTTTATTTTGTTGTCTATCATATAATGTAGGTTGATGATTTGCATTATAAGTTGGAGAAGTTCCACTTGAACCATCATCATTTAAATTTAGACAATCTACTTTAATTGGTTTTGTTTTGTTATGTTGTTGTTGTAATATAGTAAATAAAGGAGATTTTATTCTTGGAGATTTTGGTGATAATAATGGTGATAATACAGGTGACATAACTTCATCAGTTCTAATTGCATGTTCTATAGTTTCTTCAATAACTTCTTCAATTAATTCATTTTCAGTAGTTAAATTAATATTAATTAATAATACAGCAACTAAAATACATAAAATTCCAAAAATATAAGTATAAGTTGTTTTAATTGGTTCATCAGTAAGAAATAATATTAAATAATCAATAAATATAGTAATTGGAATTGCTGAAGTTAAAGTTAATGATACAATTAAAGGACTAGTTAATAACATTGCTAAAATTGATGCATAATCAGATATAACAGAAAATATACCATTTATAAATATTGAAATTAAAATTTTATTATTTGGTGGAGGAAATTGAAATTTTTCAAGACCTAATAAATCAACAATATATAAAATTGGTATACCTAATATTAAAGTAAATAATCCAACATAACCAAATAATCTTCTTTCATTAGTTACTTTATTTCCATTCCCACATTGAAATTTCATAATTAATAAATAAAATGCATATAATAAAGCACCACATAATGCTAAGAAATTACCTAATTGAGGATTTTTAGGTTCAAATTTATTATTATTATTATTTGATGAAGTTTGACTTAAATTAACTAATAATACACCAAAACATGAACTTAATACACATAAAACTTTTTTTGTTGAAAATTTTTCTGTTTTTATAATACATCCAATAATTAATGTGAATACAGAAGTTAATGATCCAATAACTGATTGATTTGAAGCCGATGTAAATTGTAAAGCTTCCATTACAAATACATTATACATATAATAAATTATTGATATTTGAAAAGCTAATTTAAAAATTTCAAATTTTGTCATTTCTATTGGATTTAAAGAATCTTCAGATATAATTTTTTCAATTGATTTATAAGGAATAATAGCACTTGAACCAATTAATGGTTCAATTTCATCATTATAATAAAATTCATCTTTTTGTTTATCATTTTTAAATATTAGAAAAATATCTGGTATAAAATTTATCATAAAACATGAACCTGTAATAGTTGCAAATAACCAAGGTTTATTATAATCATCACCTTTTAATATTGAATTAACTAATTCTAAACCAATAATCCAAGTTGCTATAGATACAACTAATAAAAGTATACCATATTTATAATTTTTTAATTCTTGTTCATTAATAATATCAATAACATCTAACGGATCAGCTGTAATTATTGGAGATAAATGATGATGATGACGTGGTGATTTATATGATAATAAAGGAGTATTTGGCATTATTGAAGAAGAAGAAGAACAACTAAAAAAAACACTTGGAAGGTGTTTTTTATTTTTGTTGAATGATTCAAAATAGAAAATAACATTGCGATGATTCCTGAGATTCAACGAAGAGAAAAAGAAAAAAAGAAAATAGTAACAATGCGCAACTACATAACATTAACTGATAAGGAACCCAATTTCCTGATTTGGACGCTATGAGGCGCTTACATAGAATATGTTACAAAATAATGTATATTCATTTCTTATTCTTGCTTAAATGCAAGTTCTTCAGGTAATTCAAATGATAAACAAAACATTACTTTAGTTGGTGATACCATTCTAACTTGATGAAATTCTATTTGATCAAAATTTAATTTATAATTTAATAATGAACATAATTTTTTATATAATCTTTGATGTAAAATTTCATCAGTTATTGTATCAACTTCTTCTTGATCAAATTTTTCAAATGTATGAACATGTATATAAGGTAATTTGAAATCAGGCAATTCTTTAATTTCGGGTATATCTTTATATAAACCAATAAATTCATTAACAAAAGTAATTGCAGAATCAGGTAAATTCATTATAAAATGATTAATAAATTTTGGAATTTGAATTTTTTCAATATTTTCAACTTTACCATCTTTTGATCTTTTAATACGTTTAATACCTAAAGGATTTTCATCATCATACCATTTTTTTAATAATTTTGGAGAATTTTTAATAAATTCTCTTCCATCCATATTAAAACTTTTAACAAAATTTTCAACTTTATTTAATTTAATATTTTCATTTAAATATTTAAAACTTTCTGGATTTAAATCATTTGCCAATATAAAATTTTCATTTTTACCTCCAGGTACACTAAAAGGTCCAACACCAGACATAACATCACCAATAACATCACCTTTTTTAAATTTTGATACAATTCTTTCATGTTCATTACTTAATCTTGAATTCCAATAAACTTTACTAAAATCAAATTTAAATCTACAATCACTTTCTTTTTGTTCAACTAAATAATTTTTTTCTCCAGCTAATAAATTTAATGGGAAAGTTCTAAATTGATTATCTATAGTATTTATTTTATCAACAACTGTTTTAATTCCTGGATTTTTATCTAATATAATTTGTCCAATTAATTTTCCATATGGTTTATATTCATCACGTAAATTTAAATGAGCTAAATGTCCTGCTTGACTAAAACCTGTTGGTATTTCATCAATTAAATTTTCTGGTAATATAGCTCTTAAAATTTCATCAGTTTTCCAAAATGAATAATCTAATTTTAAATTATATGGAATTATTTCAATATTATAATTAGATATAATTTCTTTAGTTTTTTCTGATAAATCATTTTCTGATTTAATATCATCTCTTAATAATATACCTTTTGAATTATTTATATTTATAATATGTTTAACATGTTCTATATAAAAAATCTCTGTATCACAATTTTTAACAAAAGCAGAAATATATTTAGGTTGAGGAAAAAATGCCACCAATAAAGGAATTTCTTTTTGAAAAAAACTTCTATCCAATTCAGTCATTGAACGATTTATAGGAGGTGAATATTTCGACATTATAATTGATCTCTTAATTGCAGGAGGAAATTTGGACAATAACTTAAAATTCATTGATGAGATGAAAAATTTATCAAACAAAAAAAAAAAAAAATTAAAAAAAACTTTACAACAACGAAAAAAAAAAAGAATCGAATTTTCTAATATCATCTAAGAAACTCATCTCAAACAAAAAAATGGAAGATATATCAGAAGTAATAAGTATAAATAGACCAATTGCCCAATCAACAATAGAGGATAATGATTCCGATATAGAAATGAATGATGATGAATCAAAAAGTATAGAACAAAAATCAATTGTTACACCAGGAGAATTAATAACAGAAGATCCAATATGGATGAAAGGTCATGGAACTTATTTTTTAAATGATAAAACATATTCATCAGTAGCAGGGAATATATCAAGAGTTAATAGATTATTGAGTGTGATACCATTAAGAGGAAAATATCAACCAGAAACTGGTGATCATGTAGTTGGTAGAATTACAGAAGTTTCAAATAAACGTTGGAAAGTTGATATTGGTACAAAACAAGATGCTGTATTAATGTTGGGTTCAGTAAATTTACCAGGTGGTATATTACGTAGAAAATCTGAAAGTGATGAATTACAAATGAGAAATTTTTTAAAAGAAGGTGATTTATTAAATTGTGAAGTTCAAACAATTTTTAATAATGGTATTGCTTCATTACATACAAGATCTTTAAAATATGGAAAATTAAGAAATGGTATATTTTTAAAAATACCTAGTTCATTAATTATAAAATCAAAAAATCATTCTTATGATTTACCTGGTAATGTATCTGTTATATTAGGTATAAATGGTTATATTTGGTTATATAAAACTCCTAATAAATCATCAAGTAATCAATCAACAATTAATCAACAAGCATCTAAATTACAAAGTGGTTTAAAAGATTATCAAGTAGGTTCAGGTTCAGTTGCAATAACTAGATTAGAAGAAGAAAGTTCTTGGGAAATATATAGTGATAAAAATGATGAAATAAATTCAAATATTAGAAATAATATATCAAGATATTATAATGTTATAAAAGCTTTAAGTTTTGGTGAATTAGGTATAACTGAACAAAGAATAATAATGGGTTATGAAGCAAGTTTATCATTTCTGAATGTTGGTAATTTAATTGATCAAGAATCAATGGATCAAATTTGTCAAGAAGTTTTAAATGGTGAAAAAATGAGAGGATAAAATATTATGTATATAGAAAATTATGAATATCATAAATATATATAATAAAGATTAATTTAGTCAATTAAAATGCAATTAATTATTGAACTGTACAAGTTTCAAAACGATTTCTATGGAATAGAAAAAAAAATTCTAAACCAATATAAGTATTAAGTTTTATAAGAAAATTGATCTTATCCAAAATTCTATATATTAAGGAGGTTTTGGTCATTGTAGACATGAAATATCTATCCATCATGTTTGTTATTTTTGTTCTCGGAAATATTAATAAATTGTACTATGGTAGCACACAAAAATGGATGTTGTATAGTGTTTAATAATCAGTAAATAATATATAGTAAAAAAGATAAAGATAATCTGAAAAAACCTATAAACTATAAACTCGAGGAAATAAATCTCTTAAATAATAACCTAAAAGATTAATTATAAATAAAATAAACTCGTCATTCAAATAACTTATAAAAAAAATACTTGAAATCAGATATAAACTTAATTTTGTGTTGTGAATCCAACAATAGACAACTACTACCACTTCAAAAAGTGTGTTATATTATTTATAATTGGTGTTATATTATATATCATATTACACATTTAAAATATAAAAATATTAAAAAAATAATAATTGAAGGCAAAATAAAATTAGTATAAATAAAGGTAAATTCCTTCAAAAAAATTTTAAAGAATTTATATCTTTTGTCTTTAAGACTTTTTTTATGGAATATGATTTAAAACTATAACATGATTTAATATTTTTTTATAATGAGAAGTGTGTTAATTTAGTGAAATTGGGAAAATTTAAGATATATCCGAATGATTGATTTCTGGATGTGTTAATTTCTGGGTGTGTTAATTTGATGTTTTAAAATGTCTTAGTATTTGTATATCTTATTCCCAGATGCACAATATGATTATATTTAGTTTTATTAAATGAATCTTTTTTTTATAATAATTTTATTTAAATGGTTCAATTCAATTAAATAAATATAATCAATTGATCATTTTTTATTCAATAATTAAATTATAATTATATTTTTATCAAAGGGAGAAGATTCTTTTAAAGAAATATAAATAAATTTTCAATATGAAAAAGCTTTATCATGATCATTTTTTTATTTCAATGATTATTTCTGCTTTTCTTTCAAAATTGTTATTTATTTATGTTCTAATGTTTTTTCATAATTTTTGGGAACCTGTTAAAATAATATATACTTTGTATTATTGTTTTAATTTTAATGTAGTTGTATATAGAGTTTAATGTATACTGTTTTAATTTTTATATAGTTGTTGTATATAGAGTTTAATGTATATCTATTTGATTTTTAATATAGTTTAATTCTAGCATAGTAAAAATAGATATTGAAAAAAATTGCAAAAAAAATATGAATGGTACGGGAATTGAACCCGTGACGCCTGCTACCTCAAACAATGGAAGGCAGAAATGTTACCACTACAACAACCATCCAAACTAATACGCCAAACGTACTAATTCGCGAAAAATTTTTTTGCGGCTTTCATTCCCCGGTCCACGTGATTATACGATCAACTATTGGTGTGTGGGTGTAAATTAACGAATTTCAATAAAAATTTGCGAAAATATTAGATAAAAAATATTTAGATACCGGATTGCAAAATGAATATAAAGTAATTATACATATATTATTAGTTTAAAACTCAAAATTTATTAATTTTTTATTTTAATTATGCTTCCAGAAGCTTACTATTCAATTTATTTGAAATAACAGATTTTTTATCAATAATAAGAAGAAATCTTTGTATATCAGTGTATCTAGTTTAATTGTTTTGCTTTACTATAAATAGATATTAATCTCTTTATCAAACATTTATCGCTATATATAGAAAGTAGACTATTTACCTTTTATTAATAGTTCCTTAAAATCCCCAAAACAAATAATTACCCCTAATTCCCTTTTTTGCAATATTTTTTTTTGCAGTATATTTCATTAAAACTATCAAGTTCTTGTTTCTAGATATAATTTACAAGATAACCAGGATCTAGAATTGAAATTGAAATTGAAATTGAATATATATGGAATATAAACATTTCTTTAAGTTTTGTTTTGTTTTGTTTTGTTTTGTTTTGTTTTACTAATTATAGAATCTGGGGATAAATGTTCTTGCGAATTGATATCTTTGATGGTAGAAGTTATTTGATGCAAATAATATAATTTTAATAATAGTATTAATATTAATGACTTTCCATATTAAAGCCTTGGATGAAATGGAATAAAATAAATGATAATAAAAAGATTTGTGCAGCCCCTTATCTCTTATTCTATTTTTATCTGACCTGGGGATTGGGAAAATTTCCAAAACAAACAAACGAACAAGCAGAAGTTAAAGTTAAAATGCACTAAAACAGGGCGCAGTGTGGTTGTACTCTGGGGCCATCAGAAGAGAAGAGAAGAAAATATTAAGGGGGGCAGTGTGTACGTACGTACGTTCTTTTATTTTCTTTTGTTTTATTTTATTATGTACGTATAAATATAATAATTTAACCCCTTACACGTCGCACGTTAAACTAAACTAAAATTATTTAATGTTTTTTTTTCTTTTTATTTTTCTATTTTATTTTATTTTATTGTTATATAAAGGGTTGTAAAAAGTTTCACTTTTTGTTTCAAATCATTATCAAATATCAAATATCAAATATCAAATACTTCAATTCAATAAATACCATTATCAATAATGTTTATCGATCAAACAGTTTTCGTTGAAAATTCTAAAAGAGCTTCAAGTCAAGTTGTTTCACGTTGGAATACATGTATGGCTAATAATACATGTAAAATTATTTCTATAATTTGTATTGTAATAGCATCATTATTAGTTATATGGGTTATATCAACAATATTTCAATGTTTATTCATGGGTGTTTCATGTGTTAAAGCATGTTTTTGGTGTTGTTGTTGCTGTAGAGGAGATCCAAATCAAAAACAACAAATTATACAACAACAACAATTTCCAAATCCTTCAATGTATCCACCTCCTTATGATAATCAAAGATATGCTTATCAACCACAACCTGCACCAAGTCAAGCTTATTTTACTAATAATGAAGCTCCTTCAGTTTATAATAACAAAGGTTACGAACCAGTTGCTAATAGAACAACAGATGAAAATCCTTTCCATGATAAACAAGAATATAGACCTTATCATTAAATTTTAGATTAAATATTAGACTATAGTTTTTTAAATATATTATGTTTTTTTTTTAGATACTATTTTTTAGTTCTCACTCACTCTCATCGAAAAAAAAAATATATATATAGATATAGATATTATAGACAACCAATGTCAAACCCAAGTCAAGATTTAATATTTTATAAAGATAATACTTTAATATCTGATGATATACTAAATTCAAATAATTCAAATTTATCAATAATAACAGATGTTCAAGGAGTTTCATCTAATTGGTTAATCAATTCATTAATAGAAAATGCATTAGTTGGAACAGCAAATTTAATAAATCATGAACTTATTAAAAAATCAAATAGATCAAAAGTTGTATTTATATCATTTATTCATTCAAAAGAAACATATATTAAAAATTTAAAAAAAAATGGTATTGATTTAAATAATTTTAATAATAATTTTAAATTTATTGATTATTTTACAAATTTATTTATTGATAAAATTAAAAATCCAAATGATGCAATTGAAGATATTAATAAATTATTTAATAATATAAAATTAGATGATCAAAAAACTGTTTTATTTATTGAAAATCCTGAAATTTTATTATATACAAATATTTCAACAAATCAATTATTATCAAATTTATTAAAATTAAAATGTTGTCAAATATTTATTATAACAAATAAAAATTTTCAAAATGATGATTTTTTAACAAAATTATTTTTTCGTTCAAATTTAAATATTAGTTTAGAACCTTTAAAAACTGGTAGAGCTAAAGATATAACTGGAAGTTTAATAATATCAAAAGGTTCAATACCAAATGAAAAAATTAATGAAAAAGAATATGTTTATAATATTACAAAAGATGGTAATGTTAAAATATATTACAGATAAAAATAAGTTACTATCTTTTATCTTTTCCTATGTAAATTATATAAATCATCCAATGCAAATTCTATAGAACATCTTGTCCATAATAATGGAAATAATGGCCATACAGATCTTTCACCAACTAATACCCAATAAGGAATATTTTCCATAGTTTTATGAACATCAAAAACTCTACCAAAATCTTTCATTAAATATCTTAATTCAGGAACTATTGTAACTTCTCTTATAGATGCTAAACTTTGTAAATTTGTTGGTTTTTCATCAATAAAAAATCGTTTCATAAATTCTGTTAATAAACCTAATTTATTTAATACAATTAATCTATGTTGAATTTCCATACCAATAATAGTTTTTAAACGTTTCATAAAATTAAAACTATTATCTGTTGTATATTTTTCAATATCTTTTTTACTTAAAATTTTATCATCTCCTGAAAAACTTTTTCTTGTTTTAACAGTATATGATGAATGATAATGTTTTAAATCATTACTTATTAATGGTGCCAAATAAGGTCTTGCTAAACTAATTACAAAATGATTAACATTAAATAATTCAGTTAATCTAGTATATGGAGATTGTTGTTGTAAAACCATTGTTGATTCTTCACCTTCTTTTGGTTTAAATTTAAAATATTGTTGATGATAAGTTACATCTTGAGGTTTTAAAAATTTAACATCAATATCATTTTGTAATACAATTTCATTATTAAAATCTTTAACATATAATGCAACATCATCTGATAAAACTCCTGTTCCAATTGATGCATAAATAGCTGTCCATATTATAACATTTGGTGCTGTAATATAATTTAATAATGATGGTACACATTGATTAGTTGGATGAACAACAATATTTAAAATTTTTTCAGTTTTCATATAAGCTTCTTCAAATGTTAAATCTCCAATAGTATCTCTTACAAATTTTAAAAATATTAAAATATCTTGACTATAACCTTTTTTAACAACATTTTCAATTACATTACCATATCTTTCATCAATTTCATGATTTAATATATCAATATTTTTCATTAAATCTCCTATATTAACTAATATAGGAATTAAATCTTCATCACTTAATGTACAAACTAATGAAGCAACTGCTGCACCAACAGCACTACCACCAATTATTCTTGGTAATAAACCTTTAAAATATAATGCTTTAACAACACCTAAATGACATAAACCAAATAATGAACCACCTTGTAATAATAATGCAGTACTTCCAAAACTTTGTCTTGCATCATGAAAAAAATCTAATTTCATTTGTTTACTATTCATAATATATTCATTTGAATTATCATTTGTTAAACATTCATTTAAATAATCTAAACAATTTAAAACTTCATTAATATATTCTTCAATTTTAAATTTTGTACCTGAATAACTTTTTAAATATAATCTTTTTTGTGATATACCACCAAAATTTCGAATTAAACCTGATCTTAATAATGACATAATTAATTGACTATCATTATTTAATCTTGCATTTTGTAATAATTTTATACGTTCATTTATAACTACATAATCATAATGTTTTGATATAAAATTTTGTCTCCATAAATCCATATTAGTTAATTTATCAATTTGAAAAGCAGTTTCTTTCCATTCATTATAATTTGATACATTTTTTAATCTTTGAATTAATTCTTTGAGGGGATCTTTTCTATTATATATATGAAATAATTTTTTAACCCAAAAAAAACATATATCTATTATAAAATCAGCTAATGCCCATATGAAACTTGGTGTATAATTTATTATAAATGCTACTATTGGTAAGAATAATGAATTAAATACAGATCTAATCATTGAAGAATAGTAGTCATTTGAAGAAAAGTGGTAAGTTTATTGTGGTGTTGATTGGAACAGAAAATTTCCCATGTGATTAGAAAAGAGTGAGAGCCAGAAATTTACTGCAAAAAAAAAAAAAACGTTAAATTAAATCAATCATGTATTTTATTGTTCTCTCTATTTATCAGGTCTTATAAATTTTTTACTACGACTAAATAATTTCTTACCAAATTGTGACGCCAGTGAACCAGTTCCTTCAACTTTATCTTTAACTATATTAACTGTTGATCTAATTGAAGTATGTCTTCTTAAATCATTATGAGGAGCATTTTGATAAGCAGCAGAAGCAATTCTACCAATATGAATTTGATTATTATTTGTATCTGGTGATAATTTTAATGTATAATTCAACCAATTTTGTAATCCTGATTCATATTGTTGTTCTTTATATAATGCTTGTTTAAAAGCTGCAATTCTATCAACAGGTTGACTAATTATTATAATACTTTTCCAATCACTAACTGGATATTTTTCTGGGGTAAATGTTTGATTATAAGTTGCAGTTGATGCAGATGAAGGTGATCTTCCAGCTGGTAATGGAGATAATGCTATAGATTCTTCTTCCTTTTCACTAGCATCCTTTTCATCCTTTTCAATTTCTTCTTTTTCAGTAATATCTGAACTATCAGAAGCTCTTCTTAATATTTCTGGTTGTAACAAACTATGATATTTTTGAGATTTAGGTGGATGAGGCAAACTTTCTTTTGAAGCTGCTGGTGTTAACTTTTCTTCTTTAAATAAAGGTCTTGAATATAAATGATCATTTAAAATTGATTCACCATTAGTGGTATTTGTAAATGATGGAACAATTGAATGTAACTCATCTTCATGATGATGATGCTCTTCTTCTTCTTCATCATCTTCATCATTTGATGTATCTTCTTTAATACTTGGCATTGCAGCATCAATAGTTTCAGGAATTGATAATGAACTTCTTGCAGAAGCTTGATCCATATCTTTATTTTTTGTAAATTTATCATAATTATTTTTAGAAGGATCAAAATTAATTGTAGATTCATTATCATTATCATTAATAAATTGATTACGGAAAGTATCTGGATTAGGAGACCAACCACCAAAATTAATTGTAGCTTGTGAAACTCTTCTAGATTCTTCAACTTCTGGTGGTTTTGAAAAAGCTGAATCCATGGAAAACCTTCCAGTAGCTTGTGAAATTCTTCTTGATTCTTCAACATCTGGTGGTTTTGAAAAACCTGAATCCATGGAAAATCTTCCTGTTGATAATGAACCAGATGACATAATGGAATGTAAATCTAAAGATGATGTTGGTGGTTGTAAATCTTTAAATTCTTTAACAGGTTTCCTTTCCTCTATAACTTCTTCATTTTTCTCTTCTACTTCATGTTCCTCTTCATGTTCTTCTTCTTCTTCCTCCTCTTCCTCTTCTTCTTCATCTCCATATCCACTAACAATATTGCTATAATCACCTGAATCAGCCTTAGTTACTTGCGGAGGTTTTCTAACTGAAGGTTTTCTACTTGATAATCCACTTAAATACTTATCATGTGCTTCTTTTTGTATTACTAAAGGAGCAATCACATCTGTTTCTTCTTTTTCATCATATTGACCAAATGAAGTATTTTCAAAATCAGGCATTGAAACATCATGATCTAATGGGGGTAATATTTCATTAGTACTTTTTAAATCATTTATAAATGAATCAATATCTTTTTTACTGCTATTATTCCAATAGTCATCATCATCATCATCATCATCACTAGCATTAAAATCTTTTCTATCAATCGAAAGTACTAATTCCTTTTGTTTTATTGTACCTTGTTTTTCAAGTTCTATAGGTGAACTTTCCAGTTCGTTTATTTCTGATTTATTAAAATTAGTTTTAACAGCCAATTTTTCAGGTTCATGTTGTATAGAATTTTCAGATTGGAAACTTGATTCAGATAATGGAGTTTGTGGTTCAGATTCATGTTTATAATTATATGTTGGTGTAGGAGGTTCTAAATCGTTGAAATTATTATTATTTGTACTTTTTAAATCCAATGGTTTCGGAACAACTTCTTTTTCAGATGAATGGTTATCAAATTGAGTTGATTGTGTATATGGTGAATCATTTTGTTCAAATTGAGTTGATTGTGAGTATGGTGGGTTTTCGTGATCAAATTGTGGCTGTGGTGGTTGATGTTGTTGTGATTGTAAATGTGATTGATCAAATTGAGTTGGTTGTGAATATGGATCGTGATTATATTGAGTTGAATGTGAATATGGTTGATTATTATTTGAAGTTTCATATTGGTGATCTTGAAATGTTGGTTGAATATACAGATCTTTTAATGACAGTTGTTCATATGGTTGTTCTTGATAATGATTTACATTCGATTCTCTAATTGGTTCTTCATGATGTTTCTCCTGATAATGATTTGAATTTGAAATTGTTTGATCATATTGTTCTTGATAATGATTTTGAGAATTAATTGTCAGTTCATATAGATCATAATTACTTACATTTTGACGAGCATCTTGAAAGCCTTCATTATCTTTTTCAGGACTAGGTTCTTTAAATGCACCAGGAATATGGAAACCTTTACTTATAGTAGGTGCACGTTCTCTTTTTCGTGAAGTTTCATAATCATCAACAACATCCGCATCATCATCATCACTACTATCTATGTCAATTTGTTTTCGATCTATTGATAATACCAAATCATTTTGTTGAGAAGGAACACTTACAAAACTTTGTGTAGAACTATTACTATGCTCAAGTAAATCATGACTGAGCTTTGGAACTGGTGGAATATCGTCAATTTTAAATTCTGGTTTAGATACATGGGGTTCTTCTTCTGGTTCTTCATGAATTTCGTTATCATATTTATAATCGTAGTCATTTCCTTCATCTTCTTCACCCCAATCACCATATGTAGGGACTGATGCTTTCACCCATCTATTTGACTTTTGTCTTCCGAATTTATCAGCCATAATCAATGATGTTGTAGTGGAGTAAGTGTGAGTGTATGTGAGTAGTGTTGTCTTTAGATCTCTAACTAATTTTTTTTTTCTTTGATCTACGCTCAATTTATTATAAATTCACGCTCTTTATATTTTTTATTTGTTTGTTGAAGTTTCATAAATGGAATTTTATTTTTCTTGACGTTTCTTAATTTTATTTTATTTATTGTTTACAAAATCATACAAAATCTATTTATAACTTGGATACTTCATCTTCATTTTGACTTTTAACAACTGATGGATATAAATCACCCATATAACCACCAATGTGCCATAAACCACCGTCAACAACTTGAATACTACCAGTAACATAACTAGCAGCATCAGAAAATAAATAAACAGTTGAATCAGCAATATCTTTGGTTGTACCAACTCTTCCTAATGGAACTTTATCTTTTAATGGAACTTTGGTTGGTGGTTCCAATCTAGCACCACCTTCAGTACCACCAATAAATCCCGGGGCTATACAATTTATTCTAATACCTAATGGTCCTAATTCAACAGCTAAAGCATTTGATAAAGCATCAATACCAGCTTTTGCAGCACCAACATGTGCTTGGAATGGAATACCATAATAATGTAAAGTTGCACTAACAAATAAAACACTACCTTTATTTTTTCTTAATTCATTAAAACAAACTTTAACTGTATTATAAGAACCTAATAAATCAATATCAATAACTGATTTAAAAGCATTTGATGATAAATGATTAAAATCAGATAAGAAATTACCAGCAGCTCCGGCAATAACATAATCAATTTTACCTAATTCTGCAACTGTTTTATCAACAGCTGCTTTTATAGTTTCAATTTTTCTAACATCAATATTACCTATACCTAAAACTTTAGCACCTGGTCTTAAAGTTGCAATTTCTTTAGCAGCATCTTCAGTTTTTTGTTGATTTCTACCCAATATACAAGCATTGGCTCCTAATAAAACCATGGCTTCAGTTTGAACTCTACAGATGGTACCAGCACCACCAGTAACGAAAATAACTTTACCTTTGAATAAATCTGGTTTCCAAACGGAGGTGGCTAAATATGAATTGTCTAATGTATTTGGCATGATTAAAAGTTACTAGTATAGTTGAATTATTTTCAACAAGAAAGAAGAAACAAATAGATTGATATTTATATCTTATGTGGGGTAGTTATTTCCAAGCAATTGAAAAATTAAATGTTGTTCTCCCTCGCTCTGAAAAATTCTAATTTTCATATGCATTAGATAAATAAAAAGTTGGTACAAGAGTTCGCACTAAAAAAAAATATTGTAACGGGTAGCGGTGGTGGTGGTGGTGGTGGTAACCCGCTTGGAACAAACATTTTAGTAGAAAATTTTAATCTATTTCCTGTCTATATACAATCTATTTTAATCTATTTTCATTATTATTTCCGAAATAAATATTAATCTGTTTTAAAGACATTTGATATAACATCAACATAATTGAACTTTGTATACCTGCCCAAATAAATCTCGGCCCAACACCCGAAAATGCACCTCGTATACCTTCATGTTTAAACATATATATCAAAGTTCTTAAAGTAGCACTTTTATCTATTAATTTCATAATTGGGTTATTTGAAGGTATTCTATCTTTTATAGTCGTACTGGTAGCAGTTTGAATTCTTGTTTTAATAACATCTAAAGGAGTTGTTAAAGTACCAGCTAAACTACCTGCTGCAGCACCTGTTAATAATTCTATTGAAATAGGTAGATCTGTTGAATTATTATTATAATAAATAGCCAACTGCCTAAATTTTTCATAAAATGATAATTGTAATGCACTAAAAGGTAAATCTCTTAATAAAGTTTCTTTATAACCAAAAACAAATGTTTTCAATCCTTCAGTTTTATAAATCGTCCTTATTGCATCAATTAAACCACGATAATTATATCCACATTCTTTTGTATAAGGATTATTATATTTACCTTGTAATTGTAATCTTGTTTTTAAAACTTCTGATGGAACATAAAATATACTTGATGCTAAATCACCCAATATACCAGCGATAAAATAAGATACAGTATCATTAAAATGTAGTTTATTAATCATCAATCTTTTTGAATATTCATATGTCCCAAAAAATGCAGCAGTTGAAGGGAAAGATCCCAACATTGCAGGTGTATAACCACCATATAAGCCTCTAAAAAAACCTTCTTCTTTTAATATTGTTGCAAAAGCTGGTACCATTCGTTTATATTTTAAATTATTAGATAAACCTTGTTGTCTAGTTTTAACTGTATCTAATGAATGCATTGAACTATCTCCTACAACACCACCCAAACCACCTGCTAACATACAATGCCATACTGGGGATTTGTCTGATATATCTTCTTCTGCAGGTGGACGATTATTTTCTTTCTCTATATTATGCTGAACTTCATGTGGATTTAAATTCAAAGGTATGGTAGAAGAAATGTATAGTTGTGACATATCATAAGGAATGAATATATTAGATTAATTATTTTGATTAATGAATGAATGAATGAATGAATAAATAAATATGGTATGTTTTAAAAATAAAAATGCAATTAGGTAAATCTAACAATACTTGTATAATGCAGATGATATTAATAATTAGGTAGGTAGATGATGACTGGTTAGTATGTTAGATTTACAATATCTATAATAATTAAACTTTGATTGGGTATTTTCAATTGTTTTCAAATTGACATTTTTTTTTTTTTTTCGTTTTCTTTCTCATCCAAAGAAAATTCCAAAAAAATAAAAAAAACGAGAAAAAGTTTTGAATCTTATTTGGTGGTTTTTTTTAATTCCGGGTCATTTTACTTTAGAAGATTATTATATAACTTATTAAAACATGAGATAGCATTAAAATAATTTTAGTGTAGAAAACCTTAGATCTGCAAGTGCCAAATCATACATATTTCAATCTCAAAAATCAGATTTCTATTTCGTATCTTCGAATGTCTAATTTTTTTCAAAATTGACAAGCAGCAGGAAAAAAATTAAAAAAAAAATGACAAAAGAAAAAAAAAAAAAAATAATTTTGGCATCTTGTTCTACCAATATAATTTTTCACTATAATATGATATGATATCGAGGCATTTTAGAAGAACTCTACCCAAGTTTATAAGAACGTATAAAGTTTTAGCTATAGAGTCATCATGTGATGATTCATGTGTTGCATTATTAGAAAAGAAAGAGCCAAATCAAGTACCTATAGTATTGGATCAATTTAAAAAAACTTTAGATTCAGCAGAATTAGGTGGTATTATGCCCACAGAAGCTTATAAATATCATATGACAACAATAGCTAATCTATGTTCTGAATTATTAAAAAAACATAATATATCTAATAAAAATCCACCTGATTTAATTTGTGTAACCAGAGGTCCAGGTATGGCAGGTTCTTTGAGTTCGTCAACTGAATTTGCAAAAGGTCTTAGTGTTGCTTGGAATGTTCCATTAATTGGTGTTCATCATATGTTAGGTCATTTATTAACTGCAAATTTTCCAAAATCTGAACAACCAGAAATTGGAAGTCCAAAATATCCATTTTTAAGTTTATTATGTTCTGGAGGTCATACAATGTTAGTATTATCTAAAAGTTTAACTGATCATGAAATTATTATAAATGTAAGTGATATAGCAGTTGGCGATTCATTAGATAAATGTGCCAGAGAATTAGGTATGTATGGAAATATGTTGGGTAAAGAATTAGAAAAATTTATTGAATCATTTCCAGAAGAAGAAAAAGAAGAATTTAAAAATTTAAATATTGATTCAAGAATTGCTAATAAATATAATTTTTCATTAAATTTACCATATTTACATGGAAAGAATGGTGTAAATGATAATCTTTATTTTTCTTTTGCACAATTTTTAAGTAATATTCAAGCATATAAATCACGTCATTATCAAGGAGATAAATTCGATGATAAAACTAAAAAAATGATAGCTTATAAAGTACAAGAATATATTTTTGATCATATAATAAATCGAATAAATGTAGCATTTAAAAGACATGGGAATTATAATTTTCAAAGTGATGAAAAATTTATTGGTGTTCAAGATTTTATTTGTTCAGGTGGTGTTGCTGCCAATAAAGTATTGAGAAAGAAATTAAGTCAAGATATTAAATATAAATATATTGGTGATAAACCATTGACATTTCATTTCCCTGATTTACCATTATGTACTGATAATGCAATTATGATTGGTTTAGCAGGGATAGAAATATTTGAAAAATTAAAATTAAGAACCGATTTAAGTTTTACACCAATTAGAAAATGGCCATTAGATAAATTATTAGACGTTGACGGATGGGTTAGTTTAAGTGATGAGGAAGTTAATAGAGTTTGTAAATATTAAAAATTTCATGTATATATATATATTAATCATCATCGAACATATCTTCCTCAGGTATAACATCTTCTACTTCATCTCTATGACCCAAAAATGATTCAGTTATATTATATTCATGAATAAATTTTTGCCATACATGATAATTAAATGTAGCTATATGATGACTTGTTAAAAGATTATTATTCTCTGATTTAATTTCTTGTAATTCTTTCTGATTAACTCTTTTAATAGTGGGTATTTGTTGATCATTTAAATATAATTTTAATCTACCATCTTTAATTAAAAAACTTGTAAAAAATAAATTTTCAACAGATTGACCAAATGAATTTGGATTTATAAAAAATTTAAAAAAATTTATACCATTTCCATCATCTTTATGTATATAATTTTCATAAACTTTTCTAACCATATAAGCAGTATTTTTTTCTTCATTATCTTGAATATCACTAGCTTCAACTTGTCTCGCCGTAGTTGTACGACCAGAAGCAGTTGTATCATCTATATTTTTTGATCTTTTATTTAATTTTTTACGTTCTGATTCAATTGGACCATTTAAAAAATCAATCAGTATTGGTTTTTTACTAACTTGATGATATAATATACCTAATTTTAACCAATTAGTTTGATTAAATAAATATTCATCAACTATAGTTTCATCATCTTCATCATCTTCTTCATAATCATCAGTCATTGTTGAGTCTTTAGTAGCAGCAAATCTTTTTAAATTTTTTAAAAAATCAGTATCATCTAACGCTATTCCATTATCACCAAATTTCAAACTTCTTGCATTTAATGCAGCAAAATCAGATGCTTCTTTAAATACTTCTGAATCTTCTAAATGAACTTTTGTATCTTTAACTTTTTGACTTTGTACCATTCCATATAATTTATTTAATTCATCTATATATTCCAACAGTATTGATGTTCCTTCACCTTTCATTGCTGATTTTAAATGATTTTTCATTTTAGTTCGTAATTTTTCATAACTTTCAAAATATTCTTGTTTCGTCATTTTCTTAGGTCTTTGAGACGGTTCATCTCCTATTGTTTCTGATGGCGGCATAATTGAATTATCTATAAGGTTGGTTTGATTGAATATTCGATACGTCTTAAATTTTTTTTTTTTTTTTCAAAAAAATATATATGCACCACCGCGTTGCAAAAATAAAAAAAAGATTCATGTAGTTAAATCAAGATGACTGAACCAAGAAGAATTCAAAAATTAGATGAACTAGTCATAAATAAAATAGCAGCTGGTGAAATTATCATCCAACCAGCAAATGCATTGAAAGAAATGTTGGAAAATTCAATTGATGCACAATCAACAAATATTGAAATATTAGTTAAAGATGGTGGATTAAAATTATTACAAATTACTGATAATGGCCATGGGATAAATAAAGATGATTTACCATTATTATGTGAAAGATTTGCAACATCTAAATTAACAACATTTGAAGATTTACAGCAAATTCAAACTTATGGTTTTAGAGGTGAAGCATTAGCTAGTATATCACATATTTCAAGAGTATCAGTTATAACGAAAACTAAAGATTCAAAATTGGCATTTAAAGCATATTATTTAAATGGGAAACTATGTAATTCTAATTTTAAAAATGGGAATAGTGATCCAAAACCAATAGCTGGGAAAGATGGTACCCAAATTATAGTTGAAGATTTATTTTATAATCTACCTTCAAGATTAAAAGGTTTAAAATCAAAAAGTGACGAATTTAGTAAAATTTTAGATATTGTTGGTAGATATGCTATACATACTCAACATGTTGGATTTAGTTGTAAAAAATATAGTGATCCTTTACAACAATTAAATACTAGACCTAATTTACCATTAAAAGAAAGAATTAGAATTATATATGGATCAGCAATTGCAAATGAATTATTAGAATTTAAGATGGATGATATTAATGAAGAACTTGGATTAATATCAATTTTTGGATCAATAACAAATGCAAATTTTAATAATAAAAAGAAAATTCAACCAATAATATTTATAAATAATAGATTAGTTACATGTGATCCATTAAGAAGAGCAATAAATTCAACATTTCAATTTTTTTTACCAAAAGGTTCAAATCCTTTTTATTATATTAGTTTAATTATAAAACTGGATAATTTAGATGTTAATGTTCATCCAACTAAAAGAGAAGTTCGATTTTTAAATGAAGATGAAATTATTGATATAGTTGTTGATAAAGTTCATGAAATTTTATCAACTGTTGATACTTCAAGAAAATTTAAAACTCAAACAATTATTACTAAAAGAATCAATGATGAAGAACAACAGATATCATCTCAACCTATAAAAAAATATAGACAAGAAAATAAATTAGTTAGAGTTGATCCTAATCAAAGTAAAATAAATTCATTTTTACAATCTCAACCATCACAAGATTATCAAGATCTGATGAAAAAAGCATTTACGTTTAAAGAGGAACCAAAGAAAGAGAAAAAAGAAGAAGGAGAAAAAGAAGAAGAAGAAGAAGAACTTGAAGAACTTGAAGTACTCGACGAAGCAGAAGAAGAATCAAAAGAAGGAGCAGAAGAAGAAGAAGTAGAAGAAGAGGAAGAACTACCTATAATAGAAACTCCTAAAAGACAACAAGTTCAAGTTAATTTAGATTCCATAGCAACTTTAAAAAATGAATTAACTGAATTTATTGATAAACCATTAACAAATATTTTTAATCATGCAGTATATGTTGGTATAATTGATTCAGAGAAAAGATTATGTTGTTTTCAATATGATGTTAAATTATATTTATGTGATTATTCTGCATTATTATTAGAATTTTATTATCAAATTGCTTTACATGAATTTTGTAATTATGGGTTATTAATTTTTGATGAACCAATATCATTAAATGAAATTTTAGATCCATTATATCAAGAAAGTAATGAATTACAATCAAAAGAAGAAATTATATCAATTATTATTGAAATGAAAGAAATGCTTAAAGAATATTTTCAAATTGAAATTAATGATAATAATGAATTAATTACATTACCAATAATATTATCAAATATTCAACCTAATTTTAATAAATTACCTTATTTTATGTATAGATTAGGTAATAAAATTAATTATGAAAATGAAAAAGAATGTTTAAAAGGTATATTAAGACAAATAGCTTTATTTTATTTACCAGAACCAACTACAGATGATGAACTTAAAAATGAATTTGATTTAACCTTAGAGAATATTTTATTTCCAGAAATTAAAAAACAATTTTTAGCACCAAGAAATTTATTAAGAGATACAATTCAAATAGCTGATTTACCTGGTTTATATAAAGTATTTGAAAGATGTTAAAAAAAAAAAATTGGTTCCAAAAAAAGTTTATGCATCAAATGAAACAAAGATCGTAATTTGTATTTGGTCCAAATAAAAAAAAAAAATAACGGTAACAATGCAAAAAAATATGCAAATGGCACAAAACCAAGAAATCAAAACTATTATTTACAAAGCGAGGTTTTTGCTTTTCTCACATGCGGAAAAGTAAATCAAAAATATTAAATTGATAATCAAAAAGATTTACAAATTTCAGAAGTTTTTTGGTGAATGAGGAGTTATAATCTACTAGAGTGAATCTTATTATTACTTGCTAATATTAAAACTAGATATATTGTAGTAATGAATATATAAGTAAGGTTTGGTGCAAAAGTAATCAAATTTTTGATGCCAGGGGG